>JAOUZG010004146.1:6263979-6326348 GCA_026289955.1 Argiope argentata | reverse complement strand
CACACACACACACACACACACACACACACACACACACACACACACACTCCTGGACATCTTCCAGCGATCAAAAGGCTATACTTGTGGTGAAAATGACTTCATGCGCTATACATAGAAGGCATAGTAACTCGGATCTAAGATAATTGTGGGTGAAGTTCGCTTTTTTTCTTCATTTTGGAAAAAAAATTATAATTGATTTCAGTTTGATTTCCTTTATGTTTCTGAGTGCGCATTTGTTTTTCCTTCCTTTCTCTCCTTTTATTAAAAAAAAAAAAAGGTGCGATGTTAGAGAGATGAAATGAATGTATTTCATTGAAGTTGATTGGGATATCTGCAGTGGCAACGAGTGGGTATTTCCATAGATTAGTTTAACATTGAGTCTGTTAATTAATTTGGGAGTCAAATCCTTAACCTAAGACTGGATTAGACCAGCTGTCAAATCTTTCATGTAAAACAAAAGTGGGCATTGAGAGAGGTGCCTGTCATGCACGGGTAGCTGTTAAAAGTTTTTACAAGCCATATTTTAAGATATTATACATCTATATAAAATCTAAACCCGTCTATAATCGAATATCAAGTCATGTCGATTACGTACCAATAGTGACTCCTGCTTTTAACAGTCCCAAAGTTGTTGAAACATTTCGAGCTGAAATGGCGCATTCTAAAGGTGTTAAGTTTTCTCTGTTTCTGACCTCGGAATTTGCGCCTTTGGTTAAAAGCAAAGTTATCTGAAATATAGAGCTCATAAATATATAATATAAATATAGAGCTCATAAATATATAATATAAACATAGAGCTCATAAATATATAGAGTATAGTAATTATTTAAAACGAAATTTTTTTTTTTTTACCAAAACCTTTTTATTTGTACCAAAGATTCAATTATGCTAAATAATTAACAGAAGGCTTTAGATTATTTAGAATAAATAATTCTTAGAGACACAATAATTGAAGATATTTTATTCATTGGAAGAGAAATAGCACTGCTATGCTGGGAGTTAAACGTCTTTAGAATAAAATTTTCCAAAGAATTATATGACTCCCCATTTCCTTTAACATTGCAATTACTATTTTCATTAAAGAATATCAAATATAATTTTGACACAAGATATTGATTTGAAATCGTAAAAAAATAAATGATTATATTTTATAGAACATTAAGCGAAATTTTATTGTTTTATTGATATTAAAACATTTGCACTTCAGTTCTAGAAATATATATAATGCATATCACTTTATAAATGAGAAAAATGCAAAGAATAATTTACCCTTTGTACTCTGAAAAAATAATTAGATGCAAAATTATTCACCTAATACAAAGATTTTTTTATTGCTATGAAAAACAAATATACATTATTCTTTTAAGTAGAATTTCTTTGAAAAATTAATCTACATCTCTCAACCATTATGAAGGCGTTTTTAACAATTAAATTTGAAAAAAAAAAAACCCGTCAAAATGATGCACAATCTTGAATGGTGAGTCATAGGCACCATCAGAGTGCAAAGGCTTAAAATTAAGAATAAGAAAGGAAAGCAAAAAGTGATTACAAATCCATCTTTGTTTTGTTTATTTTTAAATGCATTGGTTATGTATTATTTTCATTAAATTTTCAGGCATTTAAATTTAATTTTGATTAATTAATAAATTATTTTTATTAATTTTAATTTCATTCAATTTCGTATTCATGTCTTTTTTCAATTCTTAATATTAGCTCACACTTTTCCTATATATATATATATATATATATATATATATATATATATATCTTGTTTAAATTTTTAATCGTTAATAAAGTAACTTCTATTCATTCACTCAAGTTAGAGGAAATTTTTAAAAACTCATAGTGGATGACATTTGATATGAATACAATTTTTTCAAATATTAATTCATTAGTTTTTTATTAATTAATTAAAAACTAACTTTCTCACCAAAAACTTTCATTTCCCACCTCCAAATAAGTAACAAATTCAGTTTGTTTTTTCCACAAGCTAATGAGGTTAAGCTTAACATTTTTTCGGACGAATATTTTAAATGATTCTGTTTAATTCCTTAATGTTTGATGTATTTAAAAGTAAAAATGGATAATTAATCGATTTTTCTGATTCATTTTGGAGTAATTTTGAATTAAAATAAAACAGAATAAAGAACATTTAAAAATTTTAGTCTGTAGAGAGTTACCCCAACTGACGTAGAAAATTCACTCATTTTGTGTTGCCTCTGTTGGCGGGGAATCCTCAATTGGTGTTGAAAATTCAACGCTAGTACAATTTTTTGATCAATTATTTATAGTATGTGTAATTATCTGGCCGGGATAGCCTGGTTGGTAGTGCATTCCACTCGCATCCTTTGAGCTGCGAGTTTGAACCCGCCAGCCGATGACTGTGCGTCGTGGTCACAAAGTTCTTCATGTTGAGAATAATACCAGTGGAGGGTACTGGATCAGAGGTGATCGTTCTCTATTCCAGGTTTAAGTTACTATCTATGGGTGAATGAATGAAATGCATGAAGGAAGTCTCCTTCGTAAAAAGGATTTGTGACGTGTGTGAGCTAGAAGTCAGAGTTCTGCCTTCGGGTGCTCAGGTGTCCATACTCTCAAAAACTTCTGCATCCCCTACTTCCGTTGTAAGGCGGAACTTGATGACAACATTTGTAGTTATTTAATAAAAAGTAACTAAAATAAAAAAAAATATTTGTCGACCTTAGTAGGAATTGACTCAAATATATATATATATATATATATATATATATATATATCTTTCCAATTCAGTTAATACGTTAAAGTTTGATAAAAAATACATTGGAATTAGGTATGAGCTTCAATTTAATTTAATAATAATTCAAATGCAATATATCTAATATGTTGACTGCACTCCTAAACAATTTTTAATCATGTAGAAAGAAAAATCTAGTTTTTCATTTAGAAAGTCTTCTATTCTGTCAGTAGCTCTCAAATTATCATACTCTTAGATGATATTGATTATTTCATTCGTTTGACTACAAAAGGAAACATACAAAACGCATATGATGTTCATTAATCATTTATGTTAAGATGAATAACATTAAAGTTGTGCCACTTGCCTTGACTGTTTTATATTTATGAAAATAAATAAAATAAAAACGTCGATATTGCAATTGCCGTTTCACATACCCTTAATTATGCATAATAAGAAAGTAAATTTATTCCTTGTAATTGTGACATGAATAAAATGTTTCATGTCATTACAGCAAGGAAAACTGCCAGAAGTGGTAACAAATGAATTGTACAGAAAGTAGGGGAGATGAAACATTTTTTTTCTTTCTAAAACTGAATGTTGATCTTTTGACATTGAAAACGTGTTTTTTTGTAGATATCAATCTATTACTTCACAAATTGCTAACAGAATTTAAAATTTCTGGTTTAATAAAGTATAAAGATAATAAATTATATGGCAGCTAATGATAAAAAAATTTATATAATAGTTTATAATTTATTAAAAAATAATTTTTTATGTAAAAATTTATATGGTAATTTGATTTATTAAATAATTTCTGATATAAAAATTTATATGGAAATTTCCTTTATTAAATAATTTTTGATATAAAATTTTATATGGTAGTTTGATTTATTAAATAATAATTTTTTATGGTGGCTTATGATTCAGAAAATCTTGAGAATTAAAATCACTTATCAGTAACGAAATTTATTCAAATAATTGTTTTTTTGTATAAAGTAATAACTTTCAATTTGAATATTATTACATAGAAATTCTTGAAACACTCACTTGAAATATGATGCTAGTCACACTAAATAAGATTCATATAAGATTCATAAGTATTCATATGACACACTTTAATTTTTGGGTTAAAATTCTAGCTATTTACTCAGCTATTTATTCAAATTTAAATTTACTTTATTATTATTATTCATCTTCTGCGTATCTTACTATTTTCAAGGCCAATGGGTTTCATCGTTCGTTTATTAGTCCAGGCTGCGTTTCATTATTAGTGTCATTATGTTCATTGAGAAATGGTGCAATTTAAGATAAACTTTTTTCTCCTTTGATTTACTTGAAAACTTTGCATCAGACCATTTCAGATAACAAATTGTAAAGTAAGCGATTTCAAATTGTCGTTATAACCATAATGATTAATATTTTTGATTTTGAGAAGAATGGCTATTACTATCATATGAATATTATAAATTAAAATTATACCTTTTCATTCATTAACTTATAGAAAGTTAATCAAAACGAATAAATAACTAATTTGTAAGATTTGTTTCAGAAAAAATTCCTGTGAAAATTTTAAAATATATTTACTTTCCTTTCTTGTTTTTGGTCGAATTTAATATAGTGCATTAAACAAAGCGCCAAGAATAAATTCTCAAAAGCGTTTTAATAAATCGAATAACAATTTAAATGTTTTTACTTTTATAAAATCTAAACGAATCTATCCGAAAAATCGATAGGAAGTTCAATTAATAGACAAATAATTGTGATATCAAACTCATTAGTTTTCTTTTTATAAAGCTCATTTTGTTCGAAAGAATATTTGAAAGATAAGCATCTGCTTTCATTTTCTGATTTCATATATGAATAAAAAAATATGTAAAAATGTATTCTCCCCATCAGCCTTTATTCTTCTTGACAAATATGTTCAATTAATTTTAATAAAATTTAGAAAATAGGGGTAATTTTTGAAGAATGCAAAAAGCAAGATGTAATTTTTAAAATAAATTCTATAGAGATTTGACTATTTAATTTATTTTTGGCAATATGAAAGAAAAGTTTGGAAATATATTCTAATAATTGCATTTTGTTGAAGTAATTGTATTGCCATTCTTGTTTTACTCAGAAATTCTTTTGACATGTTAAAGGCAATCTAAAAAACTGTTAATATTATATAAAATATTATAAGATGTTCAAAATCTGAGAAGAATTTTTTTTTGTATTTGAAACTTAAAGATTTTGCTTCAATGGTGTGAAAATATGTTTATAGTAAAATTAAATGGTTGATTCGAGGTATTTCAGTCATGAAATCATTTTTGGAACACCTTACGAGATGTTATCTGTTCTCCAAAGACTGCGTTTTACATGAAACGGAACAAATACATCTAGTTAGGTCCAAATACATCTAGTTATGGCTGAACAAAAGACTCTAACTAGATGTATCTGGAGTTTACATGGCTGATATTGCAGAAGTCAGTTGAGCATTTTCATTGTTAGAAAGCATTCTTGACATGCGCTGCGGCGTATTCTAGACGTTTCTGGTTCACTGTTTCTTTTAAACTTATGGACTGTTGTCTGTTACTTTCACCACCGATTGCCCATCACATCTTCAACAATAATTCATAATATAGTACGCCTTTTTGGTCTCAATAGCTTTATCTTTTGTAGCATGGAAAAATTGTCGGAGAGCCCTGACATATTCAAATACTGGAGCTGCAAACACAAATATTGCGGAAAAGCCCTCTTCATTTGTCCCCTACCCCAGATAAAATTCCTATACCACTTATATTAAGATAAGTTATTTAGAATTATTTTTAGTTGAAATTTTAATTTTTGGTTGAATTCTATGAAATGCTACTCTGGGAGAAGGTAAAAAATTGAAGAGATTTGAATAAAATTAAGACTTACGATATTCTCATCAGCATGTATAGCTGCCATATGAAGAGGTGAGCACGCATCTTTAGCCTTTATGTCTGCTCCTTTCTCGATTAAAAAACGAACTGCATCGATTTTACGATATATGCTGGCCCAAATAAGAGCGGTACGACCATTTTTGTCCTTCATATCTAAAGAACAACCTGAAAAGAATGTTTAAAGGAATGAGTTAAGATGAAATTCTTTGTAACTTATTTCAGAATATCCTTACCAATACTTAAAAGTGATACTATAAAAGAAAATACTTACCAATACAATAAAAAAACTTGAGAGACAAAAGAAAATCTCGAAATCATTGATACTGATGCAATACTTAAGCATGTGGTGAAGGGAGATTTACAGTTAAAGAGTATATGGTGATACATTAAATAATTATAAGGAACTGTCAAAATGATTTCAAAATCTCCCACGAAGATCAATGCCAGTCTGGATTAATGAGAAGAAAATCTTGAAATTCAGCATCAGATTTTGTCTAATCACAAGTAAATACTCACTTGTGTAGATTGTGTGTTAATTAGGGTGATTCAAAATAACTGAATGATTTGCTGGTAATACAGACTTTCACAGATAAGCCATTTTTACACAGGGACATGATGACGCACTCGCAAGATGCCACCGCTTCGAGGGTTCGAAGCTGAAGAACTGAGAAGAGTCAGACATCATGTTACAGCAAATATTTTCCGGAATATAACTTTGGGATTCCTCCATCTGCTAAATCTGATAGGTTTCAAAAAAAAATGTAGACACCAAGGTAAAAGGTAGCAAACAATGCCAGCCTAGGTTTTGTTGTTGAGAGTGAAAACAATATAAGTACAACCTTATTGATCATGAGTTTTCACATGATTACAGCTATCACCATCCACAGCACCAGAGACAATTTAGTTTCATCAGTGAGGGAAAATCAAAAAGAAAAAGAAGAAAAGAAAAGAAAAGAAGAAAAGAAAAAGAATGAAAGAAAAAAAAATCCGCCTCGGAAATCAGCTTGCGGTATAGCCTGTTTTCTCTCGATCACAACCATTTTTCCCCTCTCATGTTTCTATATCCTTTTTGTTTCATTTTGCATTCCTGACCTTACAAATTATTGAATCATTAGTTATTCTGAATCACCCTGTAAAATGGAATTTTATAATTTTTTAAAATATCGTTTATTCTTTATATTTGAATACCTTTATCAGCTAGTGTCTGTAACATTGGAAGATCCCCACGGGCAGCTGCCTGGAGTAATATGTCTTGTCCAATCATGGTATTGTCCAGGAAAAACTGACAAACCGCCGTTTGTCCCATTTCGCAAGCCATCTTGAATCCTTGAACTGATTTCTCAGAGCCATCCCTGACCTTGATTAAATATTCACACATCTGCAATGAAATAGAACAACAAAAGTTGAGCGAAGGCAGCAAAAATTAAACATTCTTTTTTCAAAGCATCTGTTAAGATTTTCAGTACGAGATTTACGTATTTCTGTGCAAACCGTTTAGTGCTAAGAACGTTGAAAATGTGTGAATGGGAATCAACAAAACTTTAAAGCAGCTTTTAATTGCATATAAATATATAAAAAATGTATAGATGTCTATTAAAAGTTTTTTTCTTGTGCTTTTAGGTAATAAATGACGAATTATGACTTTGAAACTTCCTAAAAAAATTGGCATTCCGTTATTGAGTAGAAAATAAAATATTTCTCTAAAAACTGGTTCAGAAGAGGGGAAAGGGAGGTGATTGACTTTTAAAAATTATAAGTATAAATATATGAAATTTTATTTTTGTCAAATTGGAAAAGCCACAAATATTCAAAGACACCACAATTTACTAAAGTAGACAAATTCAAAATTTCTGTGAATATTTTAAAGTATTATACTCCCATAACTATTCCGCTAATGAGTTTACTGTAAAGACTTATGAAATGATTAAAAAATCTATGAATTCCTTTTGAAATCATGATGAGAAAAAAAAAATTCTTAAAATACATAAGAACAAAGCGGAAGCATCATTTTGATCAATTCAATAACTTACCAACGTCACGAATATATAATGATACTTTAATGCCACCAAATCAATCATTTTAAGAAATTGTATGTAAAAGTGTGTGTTTGTTTGATTAACGATAAATTTTTGATTCCTTTTTTATACAATAACATGAGTGTAAGACTCTACAAATAAATACACATGACGAAACAATGTCCTTTCCTGGGTTTCTTCAACTTGAACGTCATACTTGTCAATGGCCGAGGTGGTTGCTACTTTCTTAACTTCAATGCGCCATTCGTTGCTCGAATTCTCAATAATATACACAAATTACTTCTTTTTATTGTTCTTTTGATTTAATTCTTCTAGCTGCCTTTGATGATTATCTGGGAGTATTAATTGTGTTTAATTTCAACGAAATCTCCAATGATAACTCAATGCTCAAAATTATCTGATCAATGTTTTTTTAAGCATTTAATTGCTACAGACATTGCAACAGTGTCATTTTAATAGTCTTATACTTGTTCCGTTCATTGTATAAATAGATTTCCTGACGGAAATTCCCATGACATTATAATGCCCTTAAAAACGCTACTGTCCGTGTAATATCTTTTAATCGCATGTCGTCTATCGTTGTACTATAATTTCACTCTTATTCTTGATGTACATTGTGAGGATAATAAACTGTGTCTTTATTTATCCTTCAACAATGGAAGGAAATCACGTGATTGAATATCTGATGAAAGACTGAAAATGGTTTCAAATTTCTTTGCAATACTGAAATATATTTTTAAAAATTGTGAAAAAAGGTTTTTTAAATTGTCAAAATCGAGGAAAAATTAATTGAAAAATAGGTGTCAATAAAAAGATATTTTTGATTTTTAATAAGATGTAAAAATCCTTTTTGCTTAGTAATTTTATTAGAAAACCTCAAAAAGCATCATTCATTAACTAAGTCATTCAAAATTTTCATTAGTTAGTGAAAATTTTGAAAAATCATTCATCCTTCAAAGTATAATTTTACCGAATTTGGCAACTTTTGATCAGCCGGTCTGGCCTGTAGATAGTCAATATACACACAGTTTTATTATTATTTGAGACTATGTCTTGGTATTTTGAACTTATAAATTTTTATGTAAATGCATTTTTATTTATAAGAAGAAGCTGAAAAATTGATGAAACTGCGCATGTATTAAAAGTTGATGTATTACATGAAAATTTACCTGCAAATTGCGGTTTCCGTAAGCAGCAACTAAAGCTCTCTGGATTGCTTGAGAACGAAGAAAGGGCGAAGGCCAACTTTTGCTCTCCACTAAAAGGGCCACAATATGAGGATGTCCTTTCTCTGCAGCATAACTAAGAGCACATCTCCCGATTTCATCTTGTGAATGGATCTGCCATAAAATGGGAAATATGCTTTTACACTGACGTTCAAAATAAAAGGATATAATTATGAAGAACGCGTAAGATTTGAAGCATGTGAAAATTGCACAGAATATAGATAGTTATGTTAATTAAAAAGGAAAATTTTGCATTTATAGATAACAATGCTTATTTTCACTCATCTGTACAAGAGGCCGAATGTTTCGATTTTAAAATGTACAACTGAATTAACGAATATTTTCTATAAACCTGAATGTTTAGTCGTCGTAAATATTTCTATTTGAACAAGTTGCACGATTCTTTTTTTTAGTTTATATAAATAATGGATACCCAGATATTTATTTCCACTCCCAGATATAGAAGAAATTAACCGTTTGAGTGCGACGAAGTACTATTGCGCTTCACTTGCCGTGTACCAAGTATTCTTTCGCACTCAAACGGTTGATATATGGGTTGCATTTAAAGACAGATTGCATTGTATTTTCACCTTATATACTGGACATTGGTTTTCTACTGCATGATTTTAATGTTTGGTATAATCGTGCTTTATTAATCATTTTTTCCGTATTTCAAAATCTTTAGTTTAATATATATACTTAAGATTAATGGAAAAATGCACTGATGTTCTATTATTATCATTTTTTTATTTCATATGTTACGATTTTCTTTTCTAAATTTCTCTAAGAAATAAAGGATTCCTATAGAAGAGAATGAAGCCCTCAGAAATTTAAAATTTCTCGTGATCCTCAAATTCGTTTGAAAACAATGATTCTTGAAATATTAAGGTGTATACTTTTGTTCCGTTACTTATATTGAACAATCTAGGCAAGAAAAAAAGTCTTGTGTACTTGCCGCATTTTTTTCTAGATAAATGCTCACCTGAGATTAATTCACTGATTTTTTGAAAAAAAAAGAATACAGAAAAGATTATATAACAGATTCATTTGAAAGAATGTGGATTCATGTGTAGTTTATAAAAAGAGATTTAAATAGAGAAAACTATAGATGCTCAGTAATGAATGGACTGCATAGCCGATAAGAGATTGTATCAATCTCTTTATCTAAATTTTCCAACTAAGTTTGTGTTAGTACATTGTTATAAAAGCTGCTTTTTTACAGCGGTCTGACTTGAAATCAGCAGGCAGATGTAGTATGTAGAAAGAAACTCAGAAGAATTAGATGCAGTTTCCTAAATAAGTACAGTAACCTGTTTTTCCCAATATCATTGAATCACTTGATAGAAGCGGAAAAAGACCCCCCCCCCATTGGAATACTAATTTTTTAATCACATTTTAAAAAGACGGTAGAAATACATTATTTCTCAAATTTAGGTTTTCTGAGTAATTTTTCTTAATTTTATTGCGACCTATGTTTTTAAATTCTTATTGGTTTTCTAGTAAAATTTAATCAACGAATATTTAATTTGAAATTCTGTGACACTACAATATAACATATGCTCCCGTTAAAATTGTTAAATGTTTTATTTCAATAAATTAGGGGAACATAGCACAATTTTTATTAGATATTAAGTCTGAGTCACAGCACAAAATGAGCATATAGTGTTGCTCTGATTATACAAAAGCTATTGCGCGAAGGCTATTATACTTAATTAAATACATATTTTTTTGAAAATTGTAAATTATTAAGTTAAATTTATAATTACACTAATTACCTTAGCAAATTCAACGTGTACTTCCTTCAGAGCTCACAAAATGTCCAGACACTATTATAGATTTCATCGTAGGTTGTCCTATATTTTTTATGTAACAATGGCTACATAACATATGTTGTGTGTACATAATTTGCTTTCAATACTTGATCATCCTGAAATAGTGCTGCATTTATAACAATGTTTAAGGTCCACGTGAACAAAAAGGGCTGTTTTCATTTTATGGAAACACAAAAAGTGTTGTACTTTTTTTTTCAACTACATTTCATTAAAAATTAACATTTTATTCTCTGCTATATGTATGGATTAAATGCGTTGTTTTTTCAATGATGAAAAAAAAAACACTTTAAAAACCGATTGTGCAATTGAGGACAAAAATCTCGTATTAGGATTTTCTATTCTTAACAGTTATTTCGTACTAATATTAGGTTTCGTAATGAAGGCAAAACTTTGTGCTCATCCTATACAAGCTTACTACTTACAAAACAATTTGCTTTTCTGATTTCAGTGGCAAATAAATTATATTTCACATATTAATATAGAAAGCCCAACTTTAATGCAAACATCAAATATAATGTCAATTCGAAATATGGGTAAGAAAATTATACCTTTGCTCCAGAGGAAAGTAAAATTTGCACAACTTTCAAATGTCCATTATCAGCCGCTTCCATTGCAGGCGTTTTTCCAAAATCATCAGATGAGTTTGGGTCAGCACCAAATTCTAACAGCAAACGTACTGTTTCTAAAAATCCATTTTTGCATGCTAAATTGATAATGGGTTGTCTTTTAAGAGAATCCACTTGGGAATTAGGATTAGCTCCGGCTTTCATGAGTAAACGAATGATCTGAAAACAAAAAGTTAAACGAAGTCAGTTTGGCTGATATTTAGTTTGTTGATTGATTATTTACTGATTTAAGCACTTACCTCATCATCCGTCCAAAATAGAATTCGGGGTGCTTTAATAAGGACTGTGGGTGTATCTAAGGAATGATGTAACAAAAGAGCTTTCAGGCTTTCCTCTTTTTCGAAAAGATTAGAGCGACACAGGTGGTAAATGAGCTCTGATTGTTTTTCTGGAGTCATTGGATAGCGCAGCCTTGCAGGAAGAACGGTGAGATACGAGTGACCATTTCTAAGGATGAAATTAAAACAGTAATCATTTCATAAGTGATATATTTTTCTATTACATGTACAATGATGCTCATTTTGGCCTTTGAAACTTAATTGCGTTATCAGAAGTATTTTTCGTTATTAAAATTTTGTTATATCTATTATTTCTTGAATTTTCTCCCTCATTAATCCGTAACGCTTCTTATCTGGCCAAAATCTAATTAGATTATTATAAAGCTTTTCTGCTCACATTCGTTGGTAAAGTTTCTCAAAAGACTTGTATTTCGATAAGTAACCAAAATTAGCAACTTCGATCTCAGTAGAGGTATGTCTATACTGTTTGAACAGAAAGCTGAATTATATATGTTCTAATGCTAAAGTATGTGTGCAACTTAATGTCCCTGTAGCAGCGCCAGTGGAGTGCTAAAGATGCTGTCGTTTCTTATGGTATGTCATAGACAATCCAGCTGACGAATCCTTAGAGATATTAAGTCTAAAGAGCGTTTATTGTTTTTCAGTAGCGCCATCTGGGGCCAAGAATATGATTTAACTACTCATGCGTCACAACCTTTTTACGGGGTAAACTTCATTCACATAATTCATTTCGTAGATACGTTCATTTTTACAGCTCGTAATTTAGATCTTAAACAGAGAACGATCACATCTGACCCAGTACCATTAGTGATATTGTCTCTACATGGAGGATATTGCGGCCAAGACAAATTTATACGTGTGCCAACCGCCACAAGCATGGGGAGTCTTCGGCCGGAGAAGTATGAACTCGCAATCTAAGGGATGTGAATCCAACATCCTGTGTTAAAGATTAATCCATCTTAATGATACCGATGTTAGAAAGTTTCCTGTTAAATGTCCTATTATGAAGATGTTACTCTCTCAACGTAAAAACGAATTAAAGCAAAGAAAAGCAAAAATGATTATATTTATATAATTATACATGCGATGCTGCGCACTTGGTTATCAACAGTGAATTCCGTCGTAGCTGACAAACACGATTAGTGTAATCTGCTGTATTGAAACCTACTGTAGTACATGTTCTTATGTAAAATTTTAGAGTACTATTCACTAAGAATCAAAACAAACATATGTGTAATAATAATAATTTTCATGCGATTTAATCGAAATTTTTATAATTACGACAAGATTTTCCGCATATATAAATGGGTATACCTATAATTGAAAATTTATTGATAGCTACTACTAAACTTTCTGCTTCAGAACTATTAACTAATAATCATTTTGCAGATCTGAAAGGAAAGTGAAAACTTGAGAAATCAAAATAAAATATGTACCTGACATCGCAGCTGAATTTGTTGGTTTTTAGTAACCAACGGCGTAGAGATGAATGTGACAGCATGAGAGATTCGTCTTTTCTCTGAATGAGAATACCTGAGAGAGTCCTGAGAGTTTGCGTAAAATCTGACCATGCAAAAGAGGGTATAACAGATGCAGCTTCTAAACTGTAAAAAATTTCCACAGCAGTCAACGGCCTCAGAGAAGCCAAGCATATTTCCAAAATTGGTTTTACCTGCAAATGAAAAGCATAAAAGATTTTCCTCATTTGAAGGTTATCAATACATTGCTATATGCTATAACTTATCAGGGTTACAATAAGTTGTGTTTATATTAAAGAATATATATTTCTCACAAATTGAGGTCACATCACATTTTTTTTCATTTCATAAGTAAAAAAAAGTTCTGTATAAAGATTGCACTTAAATAGTTGGTACAAATTTTAATGGGTCGTAGAATGAATAAAAACTTGTTTTTTAGGATTGCAGAGCTACAATTTCTAATGATATTACTTTAAGAAGGATATTCATTCTCAATCTCATTTAGTTATATTTTGCACGGGAATTTGTCCTCAACAGAATTAAAATTTGCTCACTACGCATCTCTAAGAGAGAAATCAAAAAGCAAGAAAGGTTGCTTTTTTTTCTTTGAATTTAGCAGTGGTACAGCAAAGACTTCTACCGCTCAGGTCTGCAGTTTGATCAACTATTCCCACATTCCCTAGACGACATTGATGCTATTGATACTATTTTTTTTCTCTTTTTATTTTGTGATTTCGATTATATTTTTATAATTTCCCGACAAAATCATAATTGTTTTATATACATTTTCTTACTTTTGTTGTTTAACACATATTTGCTTACTTTTGTTTAAAGCCACTCTTCAAAAACAACAAAAAAGGGCATTTGGTAATTTTTATAGATAAAACTCGGGCTAAAACTAAAAATGTTCGCTTTCTCAGAGGTGAATATTTTTAATTGCATTTCATTTGCACCTTATCGAGAAAAAATATTTTAATAGCACTGCTTGCTGCTTAATTAACAAGCTGCTTATACATAGAATATACATTGAAAGCACAAATCATAATAAAATCATTGAGTTTTTATTGTAAAACTCAATTTAAAAAATCTTAAAAACTTAATGAGCTATTAAAAGTGGTAGTTGATGTTTTCTGAAACGACTAAAAATGCCCCATTACAGAGGAAGGAGACCACCTCATTTAAGAAATGTGGTTTATAAAACAAATTACAGTAACGTAAAAGTACGCTCACAAAATTGATGCAAGTTTTACACAATTTTAATGAAAATATCGGATATTTTTTGTATGGTAGACGTAACTAATAAATTCTCAATCAGAATCAGCAGAACTTTTATATATAAAGTTTTTCATAAGGATCGGACGTCTGCGCCTCTCATTGTATGAAATTGGATATGATTGGGATATAACTGCTTTCCCTTTATTATTATTTTAATAGTAAAGGTGTGTGGTGATTTGTACTTATTTCAGTGTATTATATTTCATTTTAAAGTACATAAAAATTTCTGAATGATTTCATACTGCTTGTATTTTCCCCTTTTCACCATGTTTACAATTTCTTTATCCTTAGTTTACTAATTTTTGTTAATTTTGTATATGATTTTCATCTTTATCCGGTATTTTGTAGGAACTGTTTTGTTTTTCTCAGTTAAATCACTGACCATCTTTGCCTATAAAAATATATGCTTGTGAATATCCAATTTCTGTTCTAATCTTTTTAAAATTAAAAAAAAATCACATGAAATTCGATTTTTTAAAGACTGAAGTTTACACTTAATCTTTTTATGCATATTTAAGGAAAAATTTAAATATATTTCTTTAATAATGCGAGTACTTTTCTTATAATTAGCGAAAGCAGCATGATATCACACATACATTTTTATAACTGAAATTATGAAATATAGCCTAAAAACGGAAAATTCTGATAAATAATTTATTTGAAACCAAAGGTAATAAAAATTTAAAGTTATTCGATATGGAAGAAAAGAACAGCATTCTGAAGTATTATTTAATGTTTTTGAGTCGAGTATTTCTATTAAATCAACAAACCTTGGAAAAAGTAGCCGAGGTGGGAAATCTCAAGCTGAACATTAATGTGAAGATTTCATCCAGAGATACCGGAATGACGTTGAAGGAACTACTTTTGATAACTAAATGATTTTGCTGTAACAAATCCAGGACAAGTTTCACAAATAGGAATGTGGCATTTTCACCTGAAGCAAGATGCTCAGCAAATCTGTAACAGAAACAATAAAACAATAATTAAGGAATTCTCAAGTTGGGAGTCTGCAAAAATTTCAAGAGAATGAAGTGTATGTGTCTCTATCCTGCTTTTTTTACTATAGAAAGACATCTATAAAATTACACCCTTTCAATTTCAAGCAATGCATTTGTATACAATATTGATTATTGGTTCTAAAAGTCGAATTTTATTCAAATATTTCAAATTAATTTAGGAACTATAATTTCGAGCTTTTTTAATTTCTAAAAGTCGTGTTCTCTGCACCAATATGAAAGAGTTTGTGCATTTATTAGATACGCTATTTTAAAATTCAAATGCTCTTTGCAGAAAGGGCTATTTTTGACATTTTTTTAATATATGGACTTTTATAAACACAGCCGTGTCGTATAAAATAATCGAAACAAATATTTAAAGCAGAAAAAAAAACAGCTTCCAAAATGTTATATATTTTCAAAAACTTTTTTAAAATATGGAAATAATTATTTCTTTATTTTTATGATAATTTCTTTTATGATTTATTTAGTGTATCTCTTGTTTGCATGTCATTTTCTTCAGTAAATAATTTTGTTTTGAATTCTTACTTAATTTATATATATATGATTTTGTTTTCACTATATTCATTTAAGTGCCGAAATATAATCATTTTAGAGTCACAGGTATAGCCCGGTTATGAGAGGTTGCGTGACCTAAAGAATTACGTGATATCAGAAAATTTAATTTCGATTAGTTAGGAAGAAAAATTGCCCATCAAAGTTTTCTAGATTTGGTTAATTTCGTTCATTCGTAACATACTAGTGGAGATGTATTAATGATTAGAAGTGGAAGAAACACGCACGGATTTCAGCACAATTGTAATTAATACAACCTTATGATATCTCTACGACTCTTTCCATTTCATTTTTTCCCCTCTCAAAAAATGTTCTTATCTGATGTTGGAGGACGCCACCAACACACACTAGATTCAAGTGCGGGTCGCCTGTTTTGAAGCACACTGACCTTTTCATTTTTATCTCTAACAAAATATTGTATTCTTTTTTTTTATTACGACCAATAGATCAAACCAAACAGTAGGTTTTTACATCAAGAAACTGGAAATATTTTCAGTCTTACAAAAAATAACCAGAGATTTTCCAGACAATAAAATAATTTTCTTTTTTGAAAGCTGGTGAAAGCAGAATTAATAAAGAAATATTGAGAAAAACTGAATTTTTTTTTGGGGGGGGGATATTTCTCAATTAGATGATGAAAGTGATGACAAAACAGTCATATAAGAAGAAAATGAATTAAAATATTTGCGTGAGTTTTATTTTTTTATCTGTAATATTGAAATATTCTAAACTATTCAAATATCGTAGTACATTCTATTAATAAGAATAGAATTTTTTTATGTGTTCCATGATAAAATTCCTAGATAGAAGAAATATTTATGAATACAATTATTCAACAAGGATTATTATAATAACATATTGTAGTTATCTCCAACTGTTGTTCAGATTAAAAAGATAGACCACTTAAAGCATTATTATATATATAAATTAGAATGTAGGTGTATATATCCTTATGTAAATCAGCTAAATTAAGTAATTTATTGTCTTTCGACGCATAAATAGAAATTATTTAGAGGAATTAGAAGATTTTCAGAATTAATTTTGAAATCAATAAATCAATAAATAAATTTAAATCAATAAATAAAATTAATTAATAAATCAATAAAATAAATAAATAAATAAATAAATAAAATAATAAATAAATAAAATAAAATAAATAAATAAAATAAATAAATAAATAAATAAATAACATCAATAAATCAATTTAAATCACCAATCAATTAATTACACCAATCAATTAAATAATCAACCAATAAATCAAATAAATCAAAATTTAATAAAAATTAATCAATAATTTTTTTAAAAAATATTGTTTTTCGTATTTCAGTCTTTTATTTCATAACATCCATCTTAAAGTCATGCCAGTATTCGAAAGTATGAGAAAAAAAAATAATTTAATAAAATATTCTGTGGAAATTAATCAATTTTCTAATTTTCTCATAACTTGTTGTTTATACATATTTTCTTGTTATTTGTAATGATTCTGACACAAAGTCTAACAAGAAATTATAAGCATTAAATTTGAATGAGGTTTTGAAATCTAGGAATGACAGATTCAATTGAATCTTAAATTTAAAGAGTAATAAATAGACAAATGTAAAATAAACTAAAAAATATATATAGTTTTTGAGGAACTTCTAATCAGAAAAATAGTTCCCTTGGATTAAATGTAAAAATTGAAGTATTAATTTATGAACATAAATTTTACCTGGAAATTTGCTTTTCATCTCGACAAGCAGAAACATTCGCCTGAAGAGCAGAGCCACTGATTATTCTGCAATTAATATATCGAAGAAGATCATCTCGAACTTTGGCCATGGCACAATCTAAATTTATTCGATGTAAAGGCAAAAACGTGACCATATTCACATTATCGCTATTCACACTCATCACAACCTAAGTTAAGAAAGTATAAAAAACATTTTCTCATTTATAAGAATAAAAATAAATTGCAATTAAACAAAATAGAGTTTTACTGATAAATACAAGATCTTTATTCGATAATATTTTTTTATATAAGTCTAAACCAAAAAAATATAGTAGAAATTTATGCCGACGGCGAACAGTTAAGAATCTTTAATAGTTCTTTTATGGAATGTCAGAGATATTTACAGATATTTTTAATGAATGCTAAATGGA
Source organism: Argiope argentata (assembly GCA_026289955.1). NCBI lineage: Eukaryota > Metazoa > Arthropoda > Arachnida > Araneae > Araneidae > Argiope > Argiope argentata. Next base: position 6,308,244 of record JAOUZG010004146.1, on the reverse strand, counting down.
TGCCAGATTATCCTGACTTTGACGACAAATTTAGTGACCATTTCACAACAGATTTGCCAATTTTGGAGACAAAAATGAAAATCCTTCAAAATACAGTTTTGGCCCTGGCCATGTCAGAACACGAGATCAGAGATTTCTTCTGGAAAATTCTATATTTTATTTGCATTCTATAAAAAGTCGAAGCGTTCACATGAGAAGTAATTCTTTCTTTGGAGTGCTATCTCATTTTGAGGAGGTTCTTCGGCTTCTTTTGTTTAATTAATAATTTGCTATTTGTGCAATGTGTTATTGATTTCTGAAAGTTCTATCATTGTGTACAATTTTGCAATTAGGTTTCTTGTTGTATAAGTTGCAATCTTTCTTCATCCAGCGAGTTGGATTTTTTGCCGTATACTAATTGGACGATTTCTTCCATATTCCCGCCTATTGATTTTAAACGATGAAACATTTAACGTTTTAAAGCAACACTAGGGCTATTTTAAGACGAATCTCGTAATTTTGAACCTCATTCAGATGACGAGGACGACACCTGAACTGGCAGCTCCTCTCCACACCTCACAGCACAAGCGGGTGGACGTTTGGCGGAGATGGACTTAATGGGAAAACAGTCTCTTTAACACGGTTGTTCTTCGGGGGAATCGGGTCTCGAACCTGAAACCCTCGAATTCCAAAACTGAGACCTTACCACCAACCATTGCAACCCCTCAGTGAAGCATTAAAATTAAGAAAAGAGAATGGCAGTGACCGTCGATTCAGAATTTCCTGTTTTTAGATTAAGATATGAAATAACGCCATGTGAATTAAGATAAATCCTCAAAGGTATTTTTAAAGCTAATTTTTGGCCATTTAGCAGACAGTAATGTACATTGTGTGTTAAATGAATTATTTACATATAGAATATGTATATGACACTTTACCAATTTATAGTGTAATAAATAACTTAAATCAAGATGTTTCGGTTTTAAGGAGCAATAATGAATATTTTGCTCGTTAAATTGTATGAAATATCTTGCCTACGAATGCTATTGTAATATTAATTATTATATGAATATATGATACTCAAGACGAAACTTCTTGCTTCTACAATAAATATTCTAGTTTCAAGCCATTACGCATTATAAAACAAGTCTTTTTAAAAATATTAAATGCTCTCTATGCTCATATGTTATTTTCAAAACGACGAGACAGTTTTTCCTCATATAATCTAAATTCGAAACAATCGTGTGGTGTTCGACAGTTTGATGATTTTCTAGACAATTCCGAATAGTACAAGAAGTTAAAAAAAGTATTCAAATATGGATTATAGAACATATATATAGATCCAGTGCATTAGGAAATGTCAATTCGCAAAATCACCTTATTAACTCCAGTTATTTTAGCGAATATTTCGAATAAAAATTCCTTCCCAATTATTCTTGATATGATACGCTAGCCAACATTCTATAAAATAAAAGTTTGATGAAACATTAATTTTAAAATCTCACAATACTGTTGCCCATTTAATTGGCGGTATCAAAATAATTTCGAGAAATGCCCAATTTTCATGCGATAATAAGGATTGAAGTTTTAAAATGTTATTTACTTTCTTTTTTTTTTTAAATATGAAACAGGCCTATGTGTTTTAAGTTTGTAAGATTTTTGGCATCGAATTAATTGTAGTTGAAAGATCGAAGAATATGTTAATAGAATTTCTGCATACTGTAATTTCTATATTTGAAATGTCAAATAAATTTAAAGAACATATATTCAATTATACAGAATATTTCTATTCCAACAACAAGAGAAAATTCTACCGTATAACCATAGTTATTTTAGATTTGATTAAACATTGAGAAAATAAAAAGGAGGATATATCACAAGGATATACTATGGATGACTGTGACATAAATTCAAAAAAAAAAAAAAAGGTGTACAAGATGTTTCTTCAGCAGTTTATCAATTCCAGTTTTTATGACATTTCTAAACGTAATTACCTTCAGCCAAGATGGGAATCTGTTTATATAAGTAGTTAGGAATGAACAAATGGAACGTGATGGACTTTCCGATTCATGGACGCTGTCAATCACTAAAATGCTTGGAGTCGCTGGATACTTTGCAAGGCTTACTAATGGCTCTAGTATTCCTTTTTGGAAAGCCTTATCTGGATCTTCAATGCAAGCCTCCAAACTCAATAGCTGTTGACAGCTAAAACAAAAGCAAAGAGTTTTAAATTAAATATCAATAAAATCATACAATTTAGATGTCTTTAGATTTCGATATTCTATCTATTATAAATAGATTAAAATTTATACAATATGACTCCTTTGAAAGATAGTAAAATAATTAACTGAAGGAAAGAGATTAGGATTGAAAAATATCAAAATAATTTGTATAAAATTTATCTCATCCTAATTAAAGATCAGATTTCAATTTTTATTTAAGGATTTCATCATCAAAAGTGCTTATATGAATGAATAGTGTTTGCATGAAAGGATTCATCCTTGTGTAGAATATCCTTACAATCTTAAAGAATCATAAGCACAGATATACAGGAGAAACAAATTCTGAAATCAATCTGAAATTTAAGGAATAAGAATATTCCAAAAATGTTATTTCGATAAAATGTAACAAACTGATGCAACATGAGATGCGCAAAAAATATTTAATTACTTTTAAATAAATAAGATTTTGTTGTGTCATTACGATAATGTCAGACCTTGAGATTTGAGATTATTTATATAGCTCCTTTTATATTTTCATCTAATATTTACACTTAGCTAATTTAGCTGTTACTTTTTGGTGAACATAACAAAATAAAAAGCGCAACTGTTATCTAAACTATAAAGTGTTTATTGAAAAAAATTCTGATTTGAAAATTAATGTATCTAAATGACTAAAAAATTTGATAAAAAGAATGAACTGTAATTAATCTATATTGTTGAATAGGAATAACTTTTCAGTCCTTTAACTACTTAACTGGTTTGCCCGTATGCCGTACGTGCATCGATTTATCGAATTTTGATAGCTATAAACCCAAAAAATTAACCGTTCATAACGATTATAATAGTAAAATGACTTCGAATACGTAGATAAGTCAAGTATTCGATGGATTTCCATTTGAATCAAAAGAAAATTCTCCCCAAATAGAAGGTGTCATCTTATTAGTTAGAAAAGAAAATAAAGCTGTTAAGGGGTTAAGATTATACAACAGTCTCTTTTTATTGAAAAGAACTTAGAAGGAAATTAAATGGAAAAATTTTCAAAGTGAGAAACTAAGAAAAAGAAAAAGTGAGTAACACAACAGTGCATATATTAGTGTTAATAAAACAATCCTTTCCTTGAAATCATGTTTCGAAAAGGCTAAGATCAACGTTTCTATGTTGAGGATGATTTTGGTTTTAATAATAATAATTTTATCACTTAAATATCAATTTTTAGAAATAAAAATAAGTTCTCCAACTAAGTAAGGCAGTTTTGAAGATGCATCGAAAAATATGGAAGGAACCTGTAACAATGTTCTTTTATATTCTCTCTCATTTCAAGCATTTGTAACGACATCTATTGACGCTCTGAGGAGTTTTCATTTTGAATTTGGTGATTAATTTAAATTTACTATATATAACTGAATAGGTTTTATATAAAACCTTTATAGGTTTATCCGCCCATTAGCATCAAGTGTGATTCAATAACATACCTTTCATCCTGTAAAAGGAAGTTTCTGTATTCAGGCAGCTGAGGAGCTTGACAAAGTTGAGCGGCTAAACTGTGAATAAATTCTGGAATTAAGCATGTTTCTCTGCAGTCCAACTGGCAGAAATGATAGCCGACAACCTGAGAAGCTAATCTTTCGAACATTTCCAGTGAACTCAGTGTGACGTCATCTAAATATTCAATGAAAAATTAAAAAAAATACTCAAAGCTATATTTACATGGTTAATCATTAGAAAACCATTATATCAGACTGAAATGTGAATTGTTTTTTACACATGTTGCCGCATTGATATGAAGTCTATTTACTGCATATATACTTCATTTACTGCATATACACTATGCAGTATACTGCACATATACTGAATTACTCTGTTATTATTGACAACAATCGGTCGAAATGATAAATGGATAAAGTAAATAGATCTAAAGTTGCTAATAATAACTATTAATTACATTAGCCATAGCGTAATACAAAAAGAAATAAGCTCAATTCAGTCACATTTTTATAAAACGATTATACAGTACTTATTTAAAATTCAAAGTATGTATGATAAGTACCATTCTTTTTAGAATCAGTCTAAATTTAAGGTAACACTATTGTAGTCGAAAATTTTACTGCATTTAGTGAAGGAACCATTCCGTTCAAAAACTTATGGCAAGGAGAAAAAACTTATGGTTCAAAACTTATGGTAAGGATATCCAACTTAGCAGGAAGAATTTAGGAACTTCCTTCCCCAAAATTTTAATCTTGATCCCAATTATATTTTGTACACATATGCTTTTGAGTATGAGGCTTCGATTTCTAAACAAAAAATATCTTTTGACAGATAAGGAAAAAATGGCGCTGCTGAGCAATATTCTATTGCTAGCCCTTTTCACTCGGAAAAGTAATTCGATGCATAATTATTCAATATACAAGGGCTTGTTTATTGCTCCAATTTTTTTGTGTGTGTTTAAAATTGAATTTATCCCTCTTTTTACCATTCTGTTGGTATTTTATATTATCAAAATTGAACCCCCCCTCAAAATGGTGCTCCGCCTTGAATGGTGCCCAACAGACACTATCGAGTGCAAAGGGTTGATAAGTGCCTCAATAATATTTATTCTGAGGAAAACTGCGATTAAACTATGCGTGCACTACAGTTATCAGCATTTTTTGTTTTGTTTGTTAAACAATTGTGATTGCCTCCTTGTATTTCCACTTATCGTTCAGCATTAAGTTTCAGTATCTTCAAAGCGCGCGCATATTATGTTTTCCTTTGAGAACGGCAGATGCATTGTTAATTTCTAGTAAAAGGTTTTAGTGAATAAAGCTGAAAGTAGTATCATATTCATATTTTGTAAAAACATATTAAATGAAGAATTACTTATACACTCATCATGTAGGCGGAATAATGTTATATGCGATGTTATACAATTTACTAACGTCATAGTTCGTTTCCATCGGTAAAAATAGGAATTTTCTCCTCCTAAATTCTATAATGCATATCCAAAACAATATGAATACAGAAAATGATTGCGATCCAGCATGTGAAATTTGTACAGGAATTTCTTCTTCCTGTTTAATCTGTATCACTCTGTATATATGTAGATATATATTTAGTTAAATTTATAAAACATATTAATAATAGTTATTTATGTATGTCCTGAACACATAAACTTAAGCACCTACTAGTATCTCTTTATAAGGCAATTCATCAAATGAGGATATATATTTATTTCATTGTTCATAAAGAGCATTTCTTTAAGAAAATGCGCATGAAAAATGATTTTATGTTTTATTAAAAATCAGGACATTAAATTCAAATATAACATTTGTTTCCATATTTGGGATGAAACCTTTTTATTAAATAAAGCATGAAAACCTATATATTATAAGTTTTGAAATGGGGTTAAACTTAGTGTCTAGAAATGTTTTCTTTTAGAAAGAAATTTAGTGTACCTCTTCCGACCTAATTTCGGTTTATTTCGCAGCTTTTGACTTTAAAATGACCTAAATTTGAATGAAAAGTCATATTCAATTTATTTTCTCTAACTTCCGATTGAGCGCATTATTATATGAACTCGATACAAGCATCGGGTTCAACGTCTTCACAGCAAAAAAAAATATGTAACATTTTTTTTTTTGAAATAAAATTTTTATAATATTAATGAACCTTGATTTCAAAAGACTATTTTTTTCTAAACATGAGCAAGATTTTGTTTCGCATTTATTAACATACGTATTAAGATTTTCTGAAAATAGCACAAAAGGCGATTGATTCTAAAGTAAAATATCCACTATACCATGAGTTGGCGGGATTTTGTATGAGGCACATGTCAAAACGAAAAGGAACTTAACGTTCATCCGGGTACGGGTTTGAAAAGGGTTGCCACATGGAGAGTCATTGACTCATTCGACAATCAAAAACGAGTTTAAAACATCCAAGCGCATTCTTTGCCATTTCGGAGTTTGGGGAAATAGAAAAGTAATATTCTAATTATAATAAAAAAACAAATATAAATTTTGGCTTACTTGGAAAAAAGGGTGCATTTTTTAAAAATTGGACCTAAAATTTAAAGCATTCCCTTACCAATATCATACACGTAAGGCTATTCAAAACAATTCCTCCAATTATAAATAACTATAAATTTCATATAAACAATGGCAGAAAAAAATATTTGAAAGCATTATACAAAGAATATTCAAATTTTGTTTGGTCGCATAGTGATTGCCCTATGAGGGTGATTTCTCTTATTGACACTGGCAGCATCCATAGAATAATCCATTTCACCTTGTGTTTACGTTTTGGAACATGTTTATAACTACTGACGGATATTATGCAGTTGGTTGCATGTCGCTGTCTAAATTTGCTGAAATTATTTATTACATCTCCATTTCATTGAGAGTTGCCATAGACTCTACTTATCTTATTCATTTTTTGGTGCAACCTTGAATGAACTGATGATACATAACGAGAATATGTCAATAAATATTTAAACTTCTTTCTATTTGGTATACAATTTTTTTAATACCATAGTCTACAAGAAATCCGTAGCCATTTCAAACTGGTACGAGTGTTTTTAATAACTCTGTATTAACCTTACATACCCTATAAGCGCAATATATTGTAATATACCTCCACTATGTTTTTCGACATTCTCAGTACCATACAAAATTGTGAAAATATGGCAGAGACGTATTTTTGTCTTTTTTTTTCTAATCTCCATCAAGGAACGCCTCAAATAACAGAATGAGCAGCTTCCGATACGGTGGTTGTTTCTAGTTTCCCTGGTGGTTACAACATCGGTAGGTTTTTTTCTCTAGTTAAGCAGCTAAGTTCTTTTCTGAGTAACCTTACTTTGTTACTTCCATATTAGTCATTTTGACTGATATTCATTAATTGAATAAATGATAAATAAAATGTTTAATTATTGTATTTTTCACTGAGCGAAACTATAATATAGTAAAACAATTTTAATGTAATTTCATTAATTTTAATCAAATCTTTTTTTTATTAATCTTAAATAATCCAGTTTTAAAGTTATCTTCCTTACATTACACATATTCAGTTTTACCGATTTACAAAGCTATTGCTGAAAAATAAAAAGTCATGCAGCGTGGGGTATGTCATGAATTTCAAGAAATAAAACTTAATCTAAAATATTTACAAAAGCAGAAAATGTGAAACGTTTTTAAAAAATTTAAATTTTAAAATATTATTAAATGCAATATTCCAGAATTAGTCATATTTCATCTTATAGAAACTACTTACTTAGGATACCCGATTTACGCTTGCGTCCGAAAGAACTCCAGTCGACAAGTTGAAGAATCAGGGATGTTTTACCACATCCTTCATCTCCAACTAAAAGGATTCCTTTCAAATTAGAAACCCCAATGACCTGAGAGAAAATAATCCTTATTTAATATGAGCACAGAGCACAATTGATAAGACATTTGGTCAATAGAATATTTAACAAATACGTCCTCTAATAAACAGCATAAAAACATTATAATGATTCCACTGAGTAATTATTTATATTCCTTGCTGAAATAATTATATGATCTGAAATTTTTCAGGTTAAAATTAATTATGAAAACGCTTCGTTTTAAAAACATGCAAGTATCATTATTAGATAGGAAAGGTTGATTTCATTTTTAGCACATAATATAATTTAACTTGTTTCACATTTGTACAGATGAAATATTGTAATCTTTTCATTCGTTTCCTCTAATAAGTGAATACCCAAATTTTCCATACTTGTGATTTCTGAAGGAAAATGCATTATTTTAATGCTTAAATTTATCGATTGATCGATTAATTTAATTCAATTTTCTTTCGATGCAAGTAGTATCACTTGCTTGTGAATTGTGAAAAAACTGCTTTTAATATTGCACCAGCCGGTATCCTGGCACAGAGGTAGTACGTCTTCCCCCATGATCTGGGTCCCGGTTCGAGCATGGTTGTTCTTCATCTGCGTTCTGTCTGTGAGGCGTCTGAATGTGCCCCCTTGTAAAAAGGGGTTGTGCAAGCGAACATTGACGCATGGGTATCTAAGACGTACTCTTGGCCCTAGATGGCGCGACTGAAACACTAGAGACACTGCCTCGGCTAAAAATCTCCGATTTCGTCAGCGGGCTTGTCTATTACAAGTGTTACAAGAAACAAAAACAGTGTTATACAATGTTTATAATGATGCATTATAAGTCATAAATATAAAATAAAAATTTCACTTTTTACATCACGTGCAAAATTACATTATTAGTATTATTGAAGTTGATTAGGCCCTTAATGCATTTAAATTTTAAAATGCATCGATTAAATTATTATTATTATTAAATCACTATTAATTAAACTTAAATTTACTATTTTATAAATTTTTATGGCTGTCTTCTTTATTTAAGCATTTATTTATTAAATAATCTAATTAAATTGTTTGTTATTTTAAATGCATCAATCACAAATTACTTATTTGAATCAGTTACTGTTTATTTCTTTTTTTATTTCATTCATGGTGATTATTATTTATTATTAGACATTGTGCTTCACGTGTTTTACATTGGTTAGAAATTTATCAGTGGCAATCACATAATTACAGACTATTAGAACAATCGTACGATTATGAAACATTTAAATCCTCTGACAGAGGTAATAGCGTTGTGCAGAACTTATTTCCAGAAATATGGAAATCGCAGGATACTTGAAGCAGTATCATTTATGTTGATGATTCATATGGGACAATCTGCTTGTTCAATAACAAATAACAAGAAGTTTTTTGTTATTTTTTAAAATCTAGTTATAGACATAGGAGCTTAGTTCCAAGATGTATAAATCCCAGATCCATGATTTAAAAAAATCAGTTATAGTTATCTAACAAATTTTTCGTGACATTTTTAAAGCGATGGAATGTTCCATAGGAACTATCAACAGAATTGGTACTAATTCTTGCAATCTACAGCTTCTTATAAATTGTACATATGGCTGATGGGAATATAGAAGACTTTTATAAAATGTTTTCAAGTAAATACCAATGCTATATCAAAGGCAATAACATTATTATGTGAATTAATCGGAGGGCAAGAGGTGAAAATGGAGCTTTATTCCATAAGAAAACGCGAAGCACAAGTGGCCGAGGCAAAACAGAGACATGAATAAAAAAAGAGCACTTGTAGAAACTAACAACATTAGTGGAGTGATAATCGCTGATTCGAAATGGCATTAATGATCTAAGTGCATAACTAGAGAGCTCTCTTTGAAATCCACACTTCAAAGAGAGAATCATATAATTTCTTCAGCCTTTAGAGTTCATATATGCTTTCCGATAGAGCATATAATTTTCTTTTTGTTCCTAAATGAGATAGTACTCTGATTCGAGCATTTTCCAGAATCTTAATTTTTTTCGCTGAAGTTGCAAAATTCGTGCCCAAATGGTCACCAAGTTCGGAGATCATTAACCCGATATCCATTCAATATTCATTTATCGCTGTAAATCTCTATTTTCAGCTATAAGACGAACATTGTAGGAAGGATGTGAGTTACTATGGGTATGGATTTGTAACTATACGGGTGGATCTATTAAAATTTCAATTCTTAAATACCAATTAGATATCGTGCTCCGAATTTTAAAACGTTTATACTACAAAACTAATCAGAAACTTAATTAATCTGTAAATTTAAATTTGTTAAATAAAAAATCCTTTAAATATAACAGTCCATTTTTTAAAAAATAACTAGTTATTATTATCTATAAAGTTTTAAAAAACAAAACAAAAATTACCAATTTTTAAAAAGACATGGGCCTATAATTTTTAATTTTTCTTCATTTAAATTTCAGATCATTTTAGGTATGACAATTAAAGAATAAAGCAATGCTTTAATTACAACAATATGTAAAATAAGAATTTTAATTTAAATTACTGTTCTGTTATTTTATATAATTATTTTAATTAATTATTACATTTTAAAGATATAATCATTAACGTAATGATGAAATTACGTCTGAAATATTTATGTTTGTTGTAAAATATTTGTAAAATTCAGACACATCGAACTTCATTGAGTTTGGTCTCGAAATTAGATTGTACTAGATATCCACTGTTTGAAAATGATTAAACGGTGAATGGCTTGTAATATTTTTAGATAAAAGACAAATTAAGTAATTTAGAAGCCCGAAATAACTTAAAAATTCAATAATGTACAAAAAAGAATCGTTTGTTTAGAAAGAATGGAAATAAAATCAGACTTTCTGATTAGCATAATTTCAGTTTAAATCCTTGTTCGGCTCTACATTTGTCGAACAATGCATAGCATAAGTTATGACAATGAGAGGAATAGCGGTTTGCAAATGTTCAATTTGTCATTTTCCTCATAGGAACATGGCAGTTAGATAAGGAACTACTAATAAGCAAAAATTATGTTCCTCATGTTCTATGATATCTTCCAAAATGGAGATTGATGTTGCAGTAAACTAGTTTCTTATTTTAAAATTTCAGTTCCTGCTTGGAGAGCTATACTTAGAATATTTGTTAAATATTTCTCCGACCAATATCTTATCCCATATAATACATCTTTCCAAGGTTTAATTTGAAAGACTTTTACAGTACTAATAATGACTGATTTCATAACAAAATAAATCCTAATTTAAATTCAAATGTTTTTATGCAAACGGTACCCTTCGACCTACTTGTGTTGGAAAGATTTTTCAAATTGCTCTTGTTTCTTGGAATCCCTTATGTATTTCACTAATACTAAGTTAAATTATTATATTAAAGCTTTTAGACAGTCAGTTATAATTATGAGAACTGAGAATTAAAATATTTAAGACAAATTTAATTTTGAAAATAACGAAATTTTCATAATTAAGTCAGTATATTAAATATTATGCGGATCTTAAATGACACTTAGATTAAATAATATTCAGTTGAACGACCGTGACTGATAAAATATCCTTAATAATGAGAAATATAATGTAAACGAGGAATGTGCCGGAATAAGAAAACTTGTTTGTATAACCTTGCTGATTTCTTGGAATATCCACTCTCTGTACAGAAATGAGGAAACTTCATCTGTTTGGGGAACTTCAAAGTACAATGGCCTCAGCGTGATGTTGTTGGCCGCTGAACCTAGTATTAAATATTAAACAAGGGTTAGATAAGGAAAACTTAAAACCACACTTATTATACATTTTATTTGAATTTTTTATAATATTCAGTCTTTTTCAATGCGAATATAACAGAATATACTTTATATTCTTGCTGCAGAGTTGTATATTACAATGAATGTAAAATATTATAGATATTAACTCTTGCTTGTATAGCAAATTTGATTAAACAACCCATCTGTACCACAAGGAATTATGTATTATTATGGTAAATGTGACGCAACAAATTTGTGGTTCTTTATTTAAAAGAATTAAATTGATTTTGGGATTATAGAGTAGGAAAAACCGAGATTTTTTTTCATTCACTGTGATACATTTAATATGGATACATTATATATTCTGTTACTGAATAAAATGTCATCTTCTTTCAATTATTTTTTAAACGTTTTTAATGACATGTATGTTTTAACATCATTTCTGCTTTTGTAAATCTGACCATTTACAGATTATTCTATATTTTTTTCCACCTTCACAATTTTTAAGAATCATTAAAAAACCAAATTAGGGATTCTTTTTTTAGTTCTGTTGAAACACGAGGTGATTTTTCTAAAATCCGTATACTTTATAAATAAAATTAATTATTTTTTCTTTTCTGTTTTAAATACATCTTTCAACAAATATTAACAAGAGCTGCATCCACTTTTCTAGAGGCCAATTTTAGATTAAAAGATTAAGCAACTGCCTAGGCCCCCCTGATCTGAAGGAGGCGACAAGAAAATTGATTAAAAATTTTTATTAACCGAACTGGCAACTAAATAAATATTTCATAAGTTATAAGACAATTGAACTACAGCATTAATTTGGTTTTCTATGAATTATAATTAATTATACAATTTTTATATTGAATTACCAAATAAATTAAAATATAATTAATTATTCATTTATCACACAGTGGAATATGAATTATTCATTTAGCTGGTTATGTCATATTCCACTTGACAAGTCTTCGAAAATTATAATTTTTTGTGTAATTTTTGTTTCATGTTTATTAATATCCTTAAAATACATCAAAATAATTAAATGCATTTATTTGTAAGATAAATAAGATACTAATATAAAACTAAAATAAATCATTAACAATTTTTTAAAGTTAAAAATGGGTTGGAATGTTGATCTTAATTAATTGCTTATTTAAAGAGGAGTCTCGTGATGTGTATAGTCAGGAGCTACTACAAAACGCCAAAATGCCTGCCTACAAAATGCCTCCATTACATTTTCCTAGCTTTAATTATATGTTCTTTGTTGAACTCAATGATCAATTAAAGACAAAAAATGATTTAAACCTTTTGGTTACTCAATATTATGATCTCGGAATCTACTTGGAAGAAGTACTTAAAAACAATTTAATTTTCTGGTTTTTAAATTTAAATATATTTATGCATTTGATGTAATTTTGTTTCCCTTCGTAATAAACATAATACTTACTTGGAAATGTCGCATCAAAAGAAAATTCTATACTTATATTGGAAATTTGAGAGAAACGCTTTGAATTCCTCTGGTCATCTGTAAAAATGAAAGAAAGATTATTAATAATTCACGTTGTTTAAAAGATATATAATTTTATTCTAGTTCTTTAAAAATGAGAATTCGGTAGATTTAAATTTATAGTCGAGTTTTTCCCACTCAGTATCTACTAAGTAAATTTAAGATAAAATTTATTTAAAATACCTATTATGTGCAGCTTTCAAATAAATAAAAATAAATTACTATAAAATGTCTTTATTAGATCATAAAAAAGGTTGTTTTTTTAAAAGATAAAATATCTTGAGATCAAACTGAACATAGAAATAGCATGAGACGTAGGTAAAATTAATTAAAAAATATTTATAATATTTTCTTATTTTTATATAATGCATATCTTGAAATTTTTTTATGATATTCAATGCGAGATTGTATTCTTCTATTATTATTCTCTGCAACTCCTGATTTGTGATTTCTGCTCTGAATCCCAGATTTATTTTATGAAAAATTAAATTTTCTTTTTAATAATTTGATAATTTTTTTTAAAAAAATTTATATTTATTATTTTCTAAATTTCAGTTTTTATTCGAATAATGAAGTAAAGTAAAGAAAAAGACACAAAATATCTCAGCCTTATTTCTTAGACAAATACACCTAAGACACCTACACAAAATTTTAGATCTAAAGTGAATGAAAAATTGCTTGCGAAATTTTATTTTTGCCATCATAAAATCTATATAAATAAAAATGAATCGCCAAATGCGCTGCTAAGCGCAAAACTAGAGAAAAGCTCGATTGATTCAGCTAATATTTTTTAAAAACATTTTCGTTAAGATATGGGGAAGGCTCTTAGGGAGAAAAAAAAAAAAACTGCGAGGAAAATAGTTGAAATGACACTTTTCTTACTTCCCCGCCAAAAGGCGTCTTTTCCTTTCCCCTGCCCACCAATGAGTAAGATTGCAGGAAGTAATAAATTTTGGTTTGTTGAGAACCAAATGCGCGAAATCAGTTGATTTTCATATACATATTTTTAGAAAACAGGAAGTTTAATAAAGAAAGAAAATAATTGCTTTTATGCAGCTTACTCTGATTTAAAACTTCCACCGGATGTGAATATCATTTTGTTCATTTTTATTTGAGGGTGTTTCATTATTTAATGTTTCTATTGATTGTGTTCTGATATAAAGTTGTTTTATTGTTGTTGCAGTATTAATCTTTAAAACCCATGCTTCTCTCATGGACAGTTGTATCCGCGTTGGAAAACCGTCACATTTATTTGTTTACGCGCCAAGTAATCAAATAAAAAATATCGTGTACCATAAAGCATTGCAATGAAATTATATCCACATTATTACTTAAGTCTTTCGACGTACGAAATAGAAAACTTATTTTTGTAAGTAATCGTTGTTTATTATTAAGATATAACTCAATAAACAAGGTGATTGATGTGAAATACGTTTTTTTTTCCTTCTTTCTATTAGACTTCGACAGACCAATAACTTTAGACTGTACGAAGTCTGTCGGGGCAGCTAGTATGTCAATAGAAAGCACTTAAAACTATGCATATGTATTATTTGCGATTATCCTTATCATTCGTAATCTGTGTTTTGGCACTTAAACGGTTAAAGCATCTAATTCTTTCCGTATTGATTGCGTTTGTTTTTATTCTAAAATGTTAAGATAATTTTTTTTTCACTAAAATTAATGTGAATGCCATAAATAGTACATTTTAAGTGAATATTTGAAAACTTTTAAGTAAAATCTTTACAATTATAATATATTTCCTTAAATTCCCCAATAAAGGGACAATAAGATATTAAAAGGTGAAGTAAGTATTGCTCAAATAAATTTAATTGAATGCAGGGAAAGTTTCCAAATCAGAATTCTAAATTTGAGAGAAAATATTTGGAAATAAATATCAATATTATTTGGATATTAAAAGAAAAATGACTTCAAAAAATTCACGTTTATTTATCCTCCAATATATAATAACTGATCATAAATTTTAGGTTACATTTACAATTTTTTATACATTGCATTTTACAATTTTTTATACATTACATTTTACAATTTTTTCATTTATAATCTTTTGAATAATTAATTTAAATATCATAAAAATAGAAGCCTGATCAATTTTAAGAACTATAGACATAAGATTCTCAAGAAAAGCGAATGAAATTATTTATTATGAAAACTTCATTTTATTTTACAAGGTACAAAACGGTGCATATAAATAGTTCGTGTTTTGTGGCATAATATCACTCTGTATCTAGAATTTTCGTGAATCTTATTGAACGTTTTAAATAATTGAACATTATTTATGACAGAGTATAAAAGATTATTTATAAAACGGTTCTCAGGATAAGGTATAATAAACTTTTCACTTTTTTAAATTTTACACATTTCACCTTTCAGAAGGCGCATATTTTATTTCTTTGAGAGTGCTCAAGCTTTGTTTGCCGAAGCTGGATTTATACTATCGAAAAAAATGGTGAATATTTATTTAGCAGGTAGAAAACTTATGCTCTGTCATTGAAACTGTCCCTGTATGATATGCGCTTAAATGTCAAAAATCATTTAAAATCGGACATCAATGGTACTTACGACATATAACTAGATTGTTTTCATCAGCCGAATCTTTTCCAGACTCGTTGCTGATTTTCATTCTCTTACGATAAGAAGTTTCGTTCGAATCTTGAACTGAAACGATTTCAGAATTTCAATTTCATAATTCATGTATTAATGATTTGAAAAGAAATATTAAAGAATTATATTTCACTTTAAAAAAAATGAGAATTATTTATTCATGAAGGAAGCATTTAATGAAAATAAAAATGCATCTTAGTGCAAAATGTCTAAATATACCCATTTTTGACATCGACACTCATTTTAAGTCTCCAATTAAATGCACTCGGCAATGAAACGAAGCAATTTAATACATGAAGTTAATGTTATATTAATCACACTGAAAAAATTAGCACAAGAATTAGTATCTATTATGCTTTTTTTTGTTTAATTTTCTGAGAAATTGTGTTGATTAAATGTGAAAATGATTAAATTATTTTAATAGTATCTCTAAATATGATCGATGCTTCAAACACAGGAATATGATCCTGTACTTGTTATGAACATAAAATGATTTAAAACATTGAAGTACTTACTCTCGTTTTTTTCACGGACGCGTTGAGAATTTTGTAGTGATTTGTAGACCACCACTTCGCCTATGAAGGTAAAAGAAATTATGATTTTATATTCGAACCAAATAGATATTTGTTTATAGTATATATAATAAATAATTAAATCCAGACACAAATCATTATGATAATACCCATTCGAAAAATAATTTATTATGACTTTAATGAATTGAACTCTCCCCTCCCACGGAATTTTTATAGGCATTAATTCAAAAATGCAAAATGAAATCTGTATTAAGACAGATATATGGAACAATCTTTATATAACGTGTGAATATCAAAATGTGAAATTCCTGAAACACTCGTGGATAATGTTTGTATTTCAGTTTTAAATAGTATGCAATAATACAAAGACTACTTTTGTGAAATTTTTGTCTCTCTGTTTTGTAAATTAATTTTTTTCTTATTTCATAGAAAATAGTATAATAATAAAAGAGATTTGAAAAAGTTAATTTTTTAAACGTATGATAACACTATTCACATTATGCAAGACACTTGAAATAAAATCTACGAAATCAAATAAGCTTCTTTTATAATTCTGTCATAAAATATTTTTAATAATTACTATTTTATTACAAAAAGATTTTTTAAATATACAATAATATTTATTTAACCATTTTATATTTACTTGTCTTATCTCTATTTTCAATTTTTATAAAACACTTTAAAGAAGTTTGGGTTTTATTTCAATCGCTTGAAAGTTCTTTACATTTGATGGATGATTTTTCTGTCTATTGTTATCTATATAAACATGATAAAGAATAAAAGCATGTGGAATTCTTGTAAATTTTAACAAATGAAGCAGATAGGCATCATCCCATAAATTGAAGCATCAGTCGAATTTCACAAAAATCTATTGAGTTCTTTTTTATCTCTAACATTTCAAATACTTACCTATCTTATAATAAACCTATACCTATTATAATATACCTATCTTAGCGAGAACTTACCATAATGAGTGATTCGATTAGCGAAAAAACAAAGTGCAATAAAATGACTCTCTTTTGCAGATATCGATCAGATTTATGTTCACAAAATATTCCCTTGTGTATAACACACAATGCAGAAAAATTGCAAACATTTTGCTCATATAAAAATATTTTTTAAAATTTATTTCTAACTTAATTAAAATTTCGAGACTCATTTTATAGAGTCTCCCAATAGCAATCAAATTCCTTATTTTAATTTTTCTCTCAAACTAATAATTGTTTGTTTAAATCGGCATTTCAATTCCCCTCACCATTTTTCTTATCATTAAATCTGATTTCTGGCAGCGTGATATACTAGCTGTTTTAAATGACCAACCCTAAAACTTAAAGCTAATAAAAACCAACAATAAAAATACTATTATGTCCATGTTAAAGTATAACTCGAATAAAATAATTAATTTTTTTCTTTGTTTCATAGGGGAACATAAAAATTAGAGACGGCATCACGCGTAATCCTCGTTTTTCGAAGTTCATGTGTCAAATTACATGAAGGTCCAAGGATATCTTTATTCTTTTTCTATTGTTTACAGAAAATCGAAAGGGTGTATAATGAGTAATAAGGGGTAAAAATGCATATTTTTATTTTACTTAAATAAGTAATAAAGATTATTGTTTATTTTTCCGGTTCAAAATTCATCACACGTATGTATATATCAGAAAAATATTTATTAATTTTTTTAATGCAATCATGTCATTCTTAAAAGCGTAACTGATAAAGCGAATTTGAATTGAATTTATTTTTCTCAGACATACTATAACCATCTCAATTTTCTGATCTGTCAGGACGTTTCGTAAAATATTTTATCTTTTAAATTCAAAAGATTAAATGACCTTCAGACATAACTTTTGCCTTGACTTCAAGGTAGAACTGCATTATACTAGATATAAATGGTTGACTTTTGATAAAAAAAATTCAAACTATTGGCACGTTAAATAATATTACTGATGATCAAGATGCACAGTTTCTGATTTCTTGTCTTATTCACAATACCGAAATTGGTCTGATCGATTTCTGGTAGAATATTTGTAACAGAGTTGATTGTAAGAAATATATGTTTGAAAATTTTTTACTTGGCTGCTTACTTGAATAGCCTTTTTTTTAACATAGCAACCATGCATTTTGCATTAACATATTTCTTGTTTGATGCTCAATTTTTGTAGGGAGGGTTGCCAGGTGAAAAAAAGCTATTGCGCAACTCGAAGAAACATGAAAGATGGATGGGAAAGCGTGATTCATTTTTGCTTGTCTTTTCTGAAGGAAATTAATTTCCTATGCTTTCTTTTTATTCCGGCATATTTTTTTTATTCGCTTGATTTTAATACAGCAAGGGAACTATTCAATGTGTGCTTCTTTCTTTTTCTTTGATTCGGGCATTCGATAAATATCAAATATAAATGTTTATTTATTTCGTACATGGACATTCCTCAGTTCAAGTGAATAAATTCGTGATAATGAAACGGGAATTGAGGCATTTGATGCTGGATTGTCGCTGAATAATGAAATAGATAATGATAAAATAATGAAATAAGGCACTTAAAATCAGTCAAATGTAATATAATCGATGCTGGTGTTATTAGTAAATGAAATCAATTCAAGTTCTCCTGACTCAAGCGGGTATTCCATTGTAATTTATTTTTGAAATCTATTTCACATTTATCGGGACAACGATCATTGAGACAACGAGTTGTTAGATCATTTGAGGATTATATTTGTCGCGTGATCTTGATATCAAATGAATTATCTCATTCTTGTAATAATGAACAACATACTCGTCAATTCGTTAAGTAGTTTACTGGGATTCTTATGTGAGCACTTCTCTATATCAGATGAAAGATATTCGTAAAATATTGCATGAAATGTGACTCGGTATAAGGATTTTGTATCATAGCTATGAACAAGGTAATAAACTTGTTTACACATTTTTTAATCTGAAAATTTGATTTTGTTTTAATTTATAGACTTGCGCTGAAAGATATTTAATTAACGCATCACAATATTTCGCCATTTTATTTTATTGTTTCGGGACTTTTTACCTAAAATTTAAGAAACATGATTCGATAAAATTATCTTTCTGAGATGGCATAATATGGTTTTTTCTGATTTAATATATTCCTATTCAAAGCAATGTAGAGAAGAAATGCTTCAAAAACCTCGTTTTAGAACGCAAGGAAGTCTCGCACAAAAAAGAAGAAATGTATTAAATATGACAATCATTTATCCTGCAGTACTTTATTTACAGTTTGTTAATTTAATTAACAGTTTTGGTACATTTTTTAGCTTTTAATATATGTTGCATTTCATAAGCATTTACAATGCCTAATTAATGGGTATTATTATAATAAGAGAATTACATTGTAGTAATGAACGAATTATTTTTATATTAAGAGCAGTTGATCTATTTCCTCCTATTATTTATTTCTAAAGCTTTTCATTTCATTCATTTAAATCTATTCTGAAATGCAAACCACCGAAGCTTGGCAATCTTATGAATCCTACTTTTTTCTCTATATTGTTTTGAACAAAATATTCTCATGCAAAAATCCAAACTCTTATTGGTTTTCATGTCGTAGCATAATTTATAAAACTGACATACGTGAACAAACAGGACAAGCATCTTGAGCACAAAGGCAGGCATAGCAGCGATGATGTCCACAAGAATCAACTACACGTCGTTTTTTACCAGAATCAAATGGAAGTTTGCAATGACAGCAAACACCTTTGTCCCACTTTTCTTTCCAGCCTGGAAAATATCACAAGTCAAAATGGCTTAAAATAAATAAATAATAATAATGAAAAACCATGAGCCTAAAATTGTTATTATTTTTCACTTTTCTTTCAAGCTTAGGGAAGGAAAAAATAAACTTTAATTCCAAAAAATATGAGTGATATTAAAGAGAAATGTAGCATAAAATATTAATTGAAATCATATTACATAAAATTAATATTTGAAACATTATATTTCAATTACAAAATAAAACTAAATATCTTAATTAAAATAAGATAATTTTGTTTGAGAAAGGAACATACGTCTCTTTCCAAGTAACAATAAATCTCGATTTTGCTAATTTTCGAAGAGGAAACAACTAAACATCACGAACACGGAGTCGTATGTCTAAAAAAACAAACAAACCAGAAATGTTTGTTAAATGTGGCAAAAAATTAAGCTGCTCCCCTTCTAAAATTTGAAAGATGGGGAAAGGTGACGTTGCTTCCGCAACGATGTTATTTGATCTTTCATTTTGAAAATTCAACGGAAAAACTGAAAATTCAATGGAAACGAATGAAATTTATTTTATAAATTTAAATTGAAAACAAAGGATGCCAAATAATGAGGAAAAATAGGAATTCCTTCAAGTAAGAAAAACAATTGTACTTTAACAATGTTCTTTGAATAAATAATGCGAATTCTAAGATATATATATCATTTATAAGATTTTTTTTCCCTTTCCCAATCCTAAAATGAAATTTGTAGTGTCTGATTATATATTTATATATAAGTAAATAGATTATAAAATATATTATAAAATATAAACCATTGAAAATTATACCAGCACCTTTCCTTACCATATAAGAAGCTCATAACTCTTAAAAATAAATGAGAATTACATATTTTCATTTGAGAAATCTGTAATCATTCATATTTTTCAAAAATTAGTATCTGAATGAATTGAAATTCATATTATGAATTTTGAGATACCATTCCATATTTACTGTTTAAAAGTATGGAATACCATGGTGTATTTTTAAAATCATTTTTATCTATTAATTAGATAAAATATATTTTTAAATTGCTTCTTTATTAAGGCTAATAAGCTTGAAGAATATATATTTTTAGATCTAAATGCTTTGATTACTCCCTTGAAGAGAAAATTAATTTATCATATTTCTTGTATACATTGTACTGGGCATCTTTTAATGCACAAGTTTTGGGCATCTTTTAATTTTTATCTAGTCTGTCACAACACAGGGTAGCATAAACCCGCAAAAATCAAATGTACTACACAACAATTAATAGTAGAAAATAGAGTTCATAACTAAACAGTAAACACATCATCCTGGCGACTCATACCGACCGACTACTTCCTCGTCTACCGACTCTCTTCTTGGTAGATAATCTTTTTCACAGTTCCAATCAACTGCCACGCCATCTGGCGGCCAAAGATAATACGATACTTCCTCGGAGGTGAGCATAGATTAGTCCCTGACGTCTTTACAACATGCTTTATAAATGCGTGCTTATTACAACAACATTTTATGTTTGAGACACAATTAGAGCTATATATATATATATATATATATATATATATATATATATATATATATATATATATATATATGTATATTTTTTTTAAAAATTTCTTATATTCGAAATGTTTGTTTTTAGTGCAAATAAAAGTCATAAAACCGATAAATTTTTTAATGTTTCGGTTCTGAATAATTTCTTCCTATATTCCTATCACGTACTCATCAATCATGAAAATGGGCAAGGTAAAATTTTAACACTAAATAATTAAATCATATACGCATTTTCTAAATAAAAACAAGTAGTTAAATGAATTCGAAATACGTGCTGATATTGTAAAAGATTTAACAGCTTGTAAACATGTCTGTGAATTCAACCCGTGTATCATTTGAACGTTTTTTGTACATTGCATATTAATATAAAATAGTTTAAGACAATTACATTTTTTAAAAAAATTTGTGCCGGGAAATGTTACATGAATATATTAAAAATATATTTTTTATTTTTTAATATTAAGCTATTTTAAACCACTTCTTATTTTTATAAAAAATTCTTTCCTTAGTTTTTTTCAAAAATTGTTATTTTCCGCTTTTTCCTGTTTTACACCTAACTTTTTTGTTATTTCTGATCTCCTAAAAGATCATACTTCGTAGATTGGCACTCACAGGTTTAGGCATATAGAGTATTCTCCATGTTATAAATGACTTTAATATGGAATATTTAATTGTTTAAAAATCTTTGATAAAAATTAAATCTTAACTCCTGTAATCGATCTTCAATAAATAAATAAATAAAAAAATTTAAAGTAAGTTGGAACAATTTTTTTCTACGAAAATTATTTTTAGGTACACACTATTATTCATAGCTAAAAAGTTTTTTTAAAAAATTATTTTAATCTTTTTGATGTTCAATTTATAATAACTAGTCATAAACCAACAAGAGTGACCTGTGAAAGATCTCGTAAATTTAACGCTTACTCTATTAGTCTTATCGCGCCTTAGCCCCTCTACCAGCATAAACACTGTAGACGTAACAACGCTTTTTTTCTGTCTTGTACTTGATTGTTTTATATTTAGCAAGACACAACCACTAACCAAATTTGATTTGTATTGCTCAAAGAGTTTTTTTAAAATCACAGTTTTCAACAATTAGACAGGTATGATTTTAAAAGTTTGTTGGATTTAACTTCGACAAAATCACGAGGTAGAATTTTTTGAGGATTACAATATTTTCTTTTCATTTTTCTTATTTAAGAAAATAGAATCCATGGAATCTTGAAATAAATAATTTTTTTTCTGAATTCCCTACAAGATTGCGTCATTCGTGGGTAATTAAAAAATCTTCTATTGACAGAAAAAAATTAAAAAATTATTGGAATAATGTTTTACCATCAAAAAATGCTAGTATGCAAAATTTTAGAACTTTAGTGCATCAAAAAAAGTTGAAGTATTAATTAAAAATTTATTTTTTACAAATAAAACAAAATTAATTAATTAACACTCATTGTTTTTAAACATATTTTGAGTATTTGTATAGTTAAGATCTCGCAACCATAACGTAAAATTCGTAGAAACGGTTGATGCAGTAATATAGTTATTGGTTTATTTTATATAGTCATTGACACGGAATTTTCAAATAGATATATGTTAAAAATAAATCTTTTATAGAATAATATTTTTTAAAAACTAAAATAAAAAAATCCCATATTATAATGGATAAATCCGTAGCAAAATTCCAAAAATATTTTCTTTTCATACAATAGAGAGTCGAAAAAAATCAAAGAAATTAAAACCAATGTAAAAAAAATTCTTAAAGTCTGAAATTATTAAAATCCAGTCTGATTTAGATTTAAAAAATCTACTTTATTAATTACAAAGGAAATTAATTTTGAGATTATGCTCAACTCAATTTTAATTGAGTCGAATAAGTATAATCTATTCAGTTGAGTTGACACACTTTTAATCGAGTCGAATAAGTAGAATCGATGCAATTGTGATTCGACTTACCTTTAATTGAGTCAAATAAGTATAATCGATTCAATTGAGTCGAATAAGAATAATCAAGCATGTAACGTAATAAAACCTAAATTTTCACATGACATTTCACAAATTTCATTTTATACAAATTCATTCTAACTTGCAAGAAATATCAATTAATTTAAAGTGTTATAGCAATATAAAAACAAAGATATGCCACAAATGCACTTCATTGGATTCTTTCTAACTGCATATATTCGAAAACCCATTTAAAAAAAATCTGATTTGTAAAATTAAAAATTAATCTTATAGACATGTAAATAAATAAATGAATTTTCAAAAAAATATATATTTCATAATACTATTTAAGTTACTATCATTTTTAATTATACTTAGATATCTGCATAATTATAAATGTTTAATCATAAATTTAAATAACTGTAAACTTATTTGTTATTAGAAATAATGTGATATGTATAATGATTATTTTGTTAGAATATTAATATATTTAACTAAGAGAAATTCTTCTTTTCTGCTTAATAGTAAGGATATAAAAGAAAATGTGTAAAATGAAAGTCTATTGAATAATTTCTTCTTTAATGCGAACTTAATAAAAAGAAACTGCTGGAATATTATTTGACATACTTTCAGATTAAGTAATGATAAATAGCTTTGGGTTTAACTGACGTAACTTCAATGGCAGAAATTAATCTTTTATTCGAAAGAAGAATTAATTATATGCCGATATTCAAGAAAAATAGAATTAAAAAATTAATAGCTTCCAGGAATGAAAAATATATAAATTATTAAAGAAATATGAAATGTATATAAATATATTAGTATATATTAGTAAGAATATATATAAATTATGTATTAGTACGAATATATATGAATTTTGAATTATATATAAGTAAGAATATGTATAAATATATTAGAAATCTGAAGTGGCAACACTAAATGGGCAATAATAGCAATTCATTATTTTTAAATTAGTTTTTCAATTCGAAGCCACATTTAATATGTATTTTTTTAAAAAAAATATTGTCTCTTAAAAAATTGAATAGATATGTGCCATCAAATGTTTCATTACGATTTTTTTCTTTAATGATGACACGTGTTGAAAATGGCTGAAACAAAAAAAAATGTTAAACTGATAAAAAAAAATAGACAACGATAAAAGCAAAGTAATTTAGCAGATAAGCGCAAAATTAACCTTCCGTTATTCACAAAGGGAAAAAAAGTATTCAACTGTTTTTCTCTTTTACAATTTTACAGGAATTCAATTATAGAATGAATGGATTGGATTGAAAAGAAAGTTCAAAGGATTTAAAGAATTTTGTCTAGACGAAAGTTACGAAATAGGTCAATGATCCGTTAGTCGCAGAATTTTTTTATTTTTAATTATAACTTACATAAATTAATACAACTGATGCTAAGAAACGCAGGAAAATTAATAAAAACAACTGATAGTTGAATTTTTTAAACTAAATTAGAGGAAATTAATTACAGAGAAAATTAGATCTAAAAATGAATATAGCATGAATTTTTTTTTTCGTATCTAAAAAAAGTTTTTGTAGCTAGAAATGTTCGAAAAGATTATTTTTAATATATAACAATTTTAATAAATAAAAAATGCTTAATAAATAAGCTGAAAATGATGGAACTCGATTAAAAATGGTTACTGTAATTAATTTTTTTTAAATCTTAAGAATAATAATTAACTGTTTTATTTAACGAAAAACACATTACTTAAAAAAAAAACATCTGTATAGTAAAATTTAAAAACACACACACTAGTGCGCTTCACTTCTTTTGAGTACAAAGAATTTCTATAGAAAGGGGATACATTTTTTATTGAATACATATTTCTGCAATTAAGATATCGACTGAGTTAAAATTATTCGCTTTAAATCATAGGAACACATGGCATTACCATATTTAATTTAAGAAAACCAAATTGAAAATTTTAATTCCTTAAAATCTTGTTAAGTGCGGTTTCTTTATTTTTTTAAAATTATTTTTTCGCTTTGACTTCGAAATAATTAAAATAAATTATTTTAATGGGAAATTTAAGGAACCAGAGCGAAATTCACATTAAAAATATTCAAATTCATAAAGTTCCAAATCAATTTATGGTTAAATTAGAATTTTATTAGAGAAAAATAAGAATAATAATAATAAATTTTTAAGTCAAAAATGCATTTATTTACTAATTGCTTTAATTAGTTACAAAATAAAGATCAAAATGAAATGAAGGAATTAATTTTTTAAAAAAATAAATTAGTTTGCCTAAATATAAATTACTGCGTAGTATAATACAAATAGATAGTTATCGTGAACATCAAGTAATATTTTAATAGCTAAAGGAAAGCTCAAAAATGATCTAATGCATAATTAAATCTTTTTTAAATTCAGAAAACGAGATGAAATTGCGTATGAGACCATGAAACAATTTGCTAGGATTGTGAAATAGAAACAGCGTGACGACTTCGGAAAAAAAGAAGATTTTCTATCCATTCCTTTATATTTTCGAAAATAAAAAAAATCAAAACTGATAATTAAATTCTGTTTTATATTATTAAATTAATGGCTGTAAAAGGGAATAGTTTCTTTTAATCAAAATTCTGATTCAAATATTTTATAGATCGAATTTTTTTCACATACACACAGAAAAAAAAGCCTGAATTGGCGTATCTAAAAATAGTTCATAGTCTGGTGACTTTCAGCAGACGGGGAAAGAAAGATGCGATTAAAGAAAAAAAAAGTTCCCCGTGGAAAAAAATGTGCTTGCATCAAACGAAATAATTTCTGAAATACGTTACGGAAAAATTATCAAAATGAACAATGACATCAAGTCCCTGATTGTATCACTTTCCTTTAGTGAAAGAAGAAAATTTATCGTTTTAAAATCAAATTAAAAAAAAGGAAGTATCCGCATTATAAGTTTTAAGGAAAAATTTCATTGCTTAAATTATAGAAATCTAATCAGTTTTAAAATTATTTTCCAAATGAGAAATATTTACAAGCAAATTTTCAATATCATGTTTTATGAAGGCCGATTTTTGCTAAAATTCTGAAAGGAGTTTCATTTACAAGTTTATTTCTTTGAAAAATTCGAAAACATTATTTGAATTTGTGCTTACATTTCAATGTTTAAAACTGATTATTTCATTAGTCTTTTTTTGGGGATATATTATATGATTATCATACGTTATTAATTTTAAAAATGAGTAATTAATTGCACGATTTAACTGTTTGACATTTTTAATCAATATTTATATATGTTTAGCGATTTGTTATAAATATTAAGTACATCTTAAAATTATTTATCATGAGTTTTGCTTTTCCCGAACTGTACGTTGTGTAGTTGATATGAAATAAAAAAAGATCATTTTTAGCACAAGAATTCAATGAAAATAACTCATTTAAAAAATTGTTTTGAAAGCTGGAATGGGTTGTTTTTTTAAATTGTGATACAGAGACATTAAAATTGAATAAATTGTATCTTTTTCTAGAAAAAAAATTTATTGTACAATTTCAACAAAAATTTTACTAAAATATTTTTATTAATATAAAATAATTTATTACGCCGAAACGAGCTAGACTAGCTTCAGAAAAATATGGAATTAAATCTTAAAATCTCAGTGCATTATTTTTTAATGCTTAATTTAACTTTCATCTAATTTAAAATTATTCGTTAGAATTTCCGTAAATATTTTGTGCGATTTTATTGTACATAAATTGAAAGAAAGGTTTTAACGTAATAATTTTTCTTCCGATTTTCGGGAAATTATAAAAATAATTAAATAAACTATATCTGCATGCAACACTCGTTTGGATTATTTATAATAATTTAGAGAAAGAAAGAAATCAGTAGAGAAGGTCTTAGCAGAGACCTGCGTTCGACCCTCATAAGCTCCATGCAAATATCAGCTTATAAAAGCCACTTGACAAAAAAAAAAAGAAGAAAAAAAAACTGGATTAATCGCTGAATCTTACAAAGCTAAGGTGCATTAATTATGCTAAAACTTGAAAACGTGCATTCAAATTATTTTTCGCACACAAGACTTACGGGATCGGCGCCTACGTGAAAACAGTGTTCGTATGGGTCGGACCCAATCGTCCCAGGGCCAGAGCAGCATGATTGTGGGACTGTCGTTGGGAAGCGTGAGCTCCCAACGTTCTCTAAAATAAACTGCGGTCTACGACCCGCCTGCAAGAGGGCTCCCTCCTACCTTTAGGAGAAACGGATGTTGGGAAATTGAGGGGGAATCATCGCGAGTGAATGCCCGTACTTCAAATCGCTTTTTCTTCCAATGTGGGTAAACAGAAGGGATGCTATTTTTTAAGGCGCGTGAGGTTCTAACGTGAATAAACGCGACTCAACGTGTTGCTAAGAGAAGATTATACTCTCCTGCGATCTATGGTTTATCGGAATAAAGTAAAGTAGTGAGTAGCGATTTTTGAGAACTGTAAAAGAATTCCATTGAGACAAAGATTAAAATTAGGCAGTTTATAAACCAAAATTTCTTTATTATTCAGTTCATTTTTTCAATAATTCGTTATTATTATTATTTTTATACTAGCCGTATTTGGCGACTAGTTTGTTCACCGGAATTATACTCTCTAAAATTTTTAATTGAATATTTTTCGCTAAAATTTTTAATTAAATATTTTTCGCTTAAATTTTTAACTAAACATTTTTAGCTGAAATTTTTAATTAAATTTTTAGCTGAAATTTTTAATTAAATTTTTTAGCTGAAAATTTTAATTAAATATTTTTAGCTGAAATTTTTAATTAAATATTTTTTGATAAAATTTTAATTAAATAATTTTAGCTAAACATTTTAATTAAATATTCTTTGCTAAAATTTTTAATTACATATTCTTTGCTAAAATTTTTAATTAAATATTTTATGAAACTTGGTATTAATGCCTTTTTCAGAAAAAATATTTTAAAGCAAATTTGGATGGTCATGCAACTCATACAATCTTAGAAGCCTTACATATTTCTATGTACTATGCGTTTCCCGACTTTTTGCCATCTGCCCAATTTGTCATTTGAAGTTAAATTTGATACTGAAATGATCAAACTTGTATATTTTTTGAAGCAATCTAACGAATTATTTTAATTATTAAAGCAGGTAATAAACTAGTCCAGCACTGAGCTATGATGTGTAATACATTATATATTTTAAATTTATGCAATGTCTCAAAGGTACATGATTTCTGAAGGATGAATCATAAATTTCTTTGAATCACCGTAGAATTGAGTTTCAGTTTTGCTTACAAAGGGATTTAAATAAGCATAATGTATTTCTTTTGCAATAAATATACTTCAGAAAAATTATAAAGATTAAATTTTACGCTTTTCATCGGTCTTTTGAGCTGTATTCAATAAAATATTCTTGACACTCTTTGACATTTAAGTTTTAAATAATAATAATAATAAATTTCAGTCTTCTGATACCAATTCTGACCAAGATATGAGGAATGTAATTACTTTAGGACAATCACCAATTTTATTATTTAGGTCAGTCAAACTTGGGGAAACTCAGTATGATGGTTGGCGTACCTTCATCAAAATGATCAATAGAGTGGTCTCATCTCCCTTATAACAGAGTAATAATTATATTTTCATTACTCAAATAAGTCTTTTTCGTAAAAGAGTGAGTCCTTTTTTATTAGAGACTCAATAATGTTTTTTAAAAATATTATTCGTTAGATCAAGAGTTCATATAAAAAAGTGAAATTTTGTAATTAATTAGAACATTTATAAATCTTAACTGTATAAAATATAATTATTTTCAATGATAGATAATTTTCGTAATTAAATAATTTTCCATATTAGATATGTATCCTGTTATTAACGGTTCAGAAATTTACAGTTCAGATCTGATTAACAAGGATATCTTGTATTTATCATAATATATTTGCCTTAAATAACATTGAATTATTGAATTATAATGCAGATATTTCTCAGAAACCTTTTTCTTGAATTCCTTTTTTTAGAATATATCAATTCATATTACTTTATTTTATTATTAAACGCAAAAAAAACTTTTCTGAATTTAATTTTCCGGGGGAATTAACTTATTAATATTTTAATTTCAGCTTGTGGCAGCATAATGGCAACATGATGATAAAAGATAATTTTTTCATACAGGCCTAATGCTCAAGGGCAGTTACTTTTTATTATGTTGTCTACTTTATACTTTTATGAAATATGCTTAAAATATTTTTTTTAAAGTTAATCAAAAATTATAGCAGCAAATGATAGACACCATTGAAACGAAATGTTTAAAGTGCTGTAAAAGGTAACTAAAAATGTTTAAAGTGCTGTAAAAATAGATTTTACGCTGTTATATATTTAGCAATTAGCACTAGAAAACACAAAACTTTTGTTTAATTTTTAATTAAAGTATCAAAAAATATTTGTCTGAGGTTTAAATTTCCAAGCCTCTAAAGTATATATGTATCAAGTTCGGTAGATATAGGTCAGACAGTCTAGTCTGCAGAGCGCCAACACGCATGCAAGCAAACACAAGCGCACGTTTTTCTTTGTTATAAATAGATAAAAAGATAAAGAGACAGAGAAAGTGTTATTTCATCCAATGTGTATAATACAAAATAATAATGAACACGACTCAATGCATTGCTAAGAATTTGTTTTCGTCGGAAATCTGATTCTTACAAAAAAAATAATATAAATTTTTTTAATCAATTCCTACTTTAGATATTAGAAAATATTTAGAAAATTAGAAATTTTTTTTTATTTTAGTTACTTTTTATTGAATAATTACAAGTGTTTTTCCGCTTTACAACGGAAGGAGGGGTGCAATAGTTTCTAAGAGTATGGATTCCTCAGCAACCGAATAACAATCACCTTTGGCTCAGTACCCCCAGCGGTATAACTCTCGACATGGAGAACCAGGTTCGAACTCGTAGCACTAGGGATGCGAATCCATCGCCCTATCAACCAGACTATCCCGACCTAACAATTATAACTATTATAAAGAACTACTATGAAGGCCAGAAAATTAGTTTTAATTAATTAATAAAAAATTAATGAATTGATATTTTTTTAAAACCTGTATTAACATCAAATGTCATCTACTACCAGTATAAAAAATTTACTTGAACTTAATTGGATGAATAAAAAGTATTTTATTAGCGATTGACAATTTGAACAAGATTTTATATATATATACACTGAAGTGAGAAAAGTCATGGGATAGCAGTATGCAAATATACAGATGGCAGTAGTAGCAGATGGCCACCTAGATCGCCCGATATGAATCCCATCGAGCATTTAAGGGAGATCATCGAAAGGTCCGTTCGTGCCCAAACCCCTGCTCCATCCACACTTTCACAATTATAAACGTCTATACAGACAGCATGGCTCAATATTCCTGCAGAGGACTTCCAACGACTTTTGGACTCCATGACAACGCACTTCGCCGGGCGAAAGGAGGACCGACACGATATTAACAGTCATCCCATGACATCTGTCACTTCAGTGTATATATATATATATATATATATATATATATAGGGAGTGAACTAATAGTAGGAATAGAAAAAAAGTAGCAAAATTTGATGATTTTTGAGAATTATGAAAACATTTAGGAACTTTGATAAGTTTTTCAAACTTAAAAGCAGGTGTATCGATTAAGACACAGATTTATATCAGATAATTTATGTGCATAATAAGATAAGTATAAGATAATATCCTGTATCCATATTAGATATGTATCCTGTTATTAACGGTTCAGACCTAATTAACGTGGATACCCTATATATATAATAAATGTTTGTCTTAAATAAAAATGAATTTCTGATTTATAATGCAGATATTTCACAGAAAACTTTTTCTTGCATTCACTTTTCTAGAATATATCGTTTCTTATTTATTTCATGATTACACGCGCAAGAAAATAAACTTTTCTTGAAACAATGTAATTCAAAACAAGATATTTAGCCAGGCATTAGTTACTGCTTTCAACATTATATATAATGCAAAAAATAGCGGTGTATTGAAATAGATAGCAATGAATTTTCTGTCGTATTTCTTACATTTAATTTATTTTCCCCAAACTACAGATATTCTAAAAAGACAAATAACCAATATTGCTAATTAAAGTTCTCATAAACGAATTTTTATTTAAAAATATTTAATTTATTTGTTTTAACACTCGGATTATTTAAGTGATTTCAATTCAAACATATTTTGAATGGTCGCAGGTCAAAAAGTATAGCTTTTTGCTATTCGGTTTCAATCATTTAATCCTCTTATAGAACAACATATTTTTGCTGCAGATGTCGCTGTTTTTTAAATGATATCAACAAATATTGAATCTCTAAGGGAAGGTGAAAAGAGAAGGTAGCTGCCATCTGGCCTTTAAACGTGGGACTTATCTTTTACTGCATTTTTCAAGAGATTCTCTGTAAGAAAACAAAAGAAACTTCAAGGAAAATACAATTGCTTATCTTTTCAGTATTACAATTCACTTATTCTTATTAAAATTTTGGTCGAACTTGACTGAGATAATATTGCCCTATTAGAAATTTTTCGGAATGACATTCTTTTCTAATCAATTTATTTAAAATCCTTTAAAAATGACTTAGAAAAGCAATTGTTAAATTTTAAAGGCCTCATTTAATATTCTTTGAATAAAGACAGTAAAATTCTTTTAGGCATTAATATTATCTCATTTCGAGAATTAACTTGCGTTTACCAGAAATGTGATTTGAAGATATTTCGACAAAAAAATCAAATGCTACTGATTACTGAATTCAGATAATAAATGCGTCTACTCTCAAATAACTTTAAATCAATACTTTTCTAGAATATATGAACTTCAGAATCTTTTTAATTTTTCTTTTCACGTAGCTAATAAGTAAATATACTTCATGAAAGCTGCAAATCGTGCGTCCGTCTCTCCCAGCAATTTTATTTGAGATTTCAAACATTTCTACGATTAAAATAGTGGAGCATTTCGAATTTGGTTGGTGCAACTGACGGACAGAATAGTATGCTTTCTTGGTATTTCAATCTAATAATGAAAATAAATTGAAAGAATGATAACCTGAATTATTTAAACTCAAAATTATTTCAAGATATTATAAATTGTATTTAATATATTATGATAAATAATCTGATATTTGTTCTTAATTTTATTTCAAGTGATGGGAATTAAATCTTCACAATTTTTGAGTCTCCATTAGGATAGGCAAGAAAGCGGAACTGTGAGAATTTCAATATATGAAATTTGATAATTCCAAAAAATTCGTTTATATTTTAAAAGAAGAAAAATGCACATTTTTTTTAATTATTAAAAAAGTTTTTACACTGAAATTAAAATTATAATTAATTTTTTCATATTTACGTCCTGATATCAAACAAAACAAGTATTATTCTAAGACAGAGCTTGTGATATTGAACGTGAATAAATGTAGATCGATTCATACTCATTGAAGATATCAGAAGGCAAATGTATCTTTTTCCTCTATTTAATTCTGATACTTAATTTTAAATTTGATGAGAGATTACTTGATAAAAATTTAACAAAAAATGAGACTTTACCTTTTATTCTTGAACAATAATCTTCATTAATATTCCCTAATACTTAAAGTTACAAATAATTCAGAGCTTTAGTTTTATTTTACCATATAAAGATCTTTTTTTAAAAAGTTCGCAGATAAATGATCAACTATCATTTAGTAAAGTGATTACAATGGGCTGAATAGAGAAAGATGAAAAATTATAAGTAAAAAAAATGAAGCAATTATCTTTCTGAATTAAAAGAGGAGGGAATTTTTTTCCGTGAAAAGCACTGTAATAAATCTTTTCTTGGATTGAGATGCCTCGTTGAATTAAAAAAGTAAATGTTCACTTCTTGTGGATAGGGAAGGAGCATCTAAAATTAATGGTTTGAAGCTAGAAACTTTTTACAGGCTCATTTTGTGTATCATTTAAAGTTTCTTAGGATAACTGATGTATAAATTATACGACTGCATATCTATCACAAACTTCCTTGAATGTTTCATTATATTCTATGCTGCTTAGAATATTTGGATGGCTTATTGGTAAAAAAGTTGTTAATGGTTATAGTGGAATTTGGTTGTAGTTGTGTCATTGTATTTGACTTACGTGTGGATAAGTATTTTTTCTGGGAATATAGATTTTCGTCGAGAAAGGGATCAAGAGTAATACAAACAAACAAACAAACTGGAAATGGCAAGAAAGGAAAAGGTCATGAGCACTTCAACCAGATGAGATTACGAAAATATTGAAGGTCATTGGAAATTATATAGAAATCATATGTTTTAATCAATTTTCTTAGTTCAATGTATAAAATTCGTAAATCTAGCTTCCCCTATAAATTATGAAATCCCCTGGTATTACTGAAACCTGATTAAGATTCGACTTATTCAAAAGGTTACAAATCTACCTCTTTACTTCCTACCATAAGCAATTTAACTGAAATTTTCATTTTAAAAAATAAACTACCATCTTACCGAAAATACTATCTTAGAGTAGCTACAACTATTTCGTCACGTCACATCTCCCTTCCTTGAGCGTAGGTCGTTCCTACTAAAGTTAGGATGGACGAGAAAAGAAAAAGAAGAGACATATCGTTTATAATTTATCTTCTTAATATACTGAATATAAATTAGAAAAGTGTTTAAAATTTACTTGAAATAAGATTTGAAATGTTAGATTAATTTTTACAGTATGCCAGCTCCAAAAATTTCAGCGACAAAATTGTGTGCTTGGACTAGCTGAGTACATTACAACAGAATTAGTATCTTATTGATTCTGGATATCTAAAACGTGTTCGTTTGATTCAGGATCAACGGTCTAATTTATAAAAGAATAAGATAAAAACGCATTCTATTGTCTGATTAAATTAGACATCGTCGTAGCCTACTGCTGCGTTCTTGACTTCAAGGCCCCAGGATTCGAGTTCCAATTCCATTTAAAAACCATTCTGTATTACGGACCTGGAGTCCATTAAATCTGGTATCTTGTATCAAAAGTTTTCCCACTGGTGGTGTGTGGAAATTTGAAGTAATGTCTCAAGTGTCATCCGTGTCACTTGACTTTGGCTCAAAATTACAAGGTCCACCACAAAATAGCCCTTGTGCTGCTTCCAAATTTGGACGTGATATAACAACAAAACCAGCGTTCCAACCATTCATCCATGTATAAAATCGTCTAAATGATGCCTGGGTGTTTTGATTTTACACTTAAAAATGCCAAACCTATCCACATATCATCGAACCTATTCAAATATTTCAGCAATCACTAGTTTACGCAACTAATGTCTGCAAATTAGTTTCTGTGTTGTTACATAATACCCATACGTTCCATAACTAAGAATTTGTCGCTATCGCGATACGAAATTGCGAGTCACGTCTTTATGCAAATCCCCACTAAGTTCTATCGTCATCTGATCATGGATCAGAATTACATAGTTATTTCCAAAATAAATTAAACTAAATTTTCGATATATCATTCGATTCAAATCGAACTTTAACAGTTTAAGTGATTGACACTCAAATCAGGAATAAGAACTGGAACAGATGCGTGTTTTACAATTGTATCAAACGTATAAATGAAACCAAGATCTCCCACGACAAAGTAACATAACCATATAAACGTTGCATTTAATGCCCCAAATGTTCTAATTGAAATTAACAAAACTATTATGTTGTAAAATTTCATCCCCAAAAAATTATATTTATAAGAAATTAAAAAAGTGTGAACTGATATGCGAGATATATTTAAAATTAAAGATTAAATTTTTTCAAAAATTTGCATAAATCAATAATATTGAAGCTATTAAAATCTTCATTGTTCATTAACATTTAAAACAAAACTAATTAGAGAAAATGTTGTAAAAACTTCAACGTATGAAACAAAGTATTTCCAAAAGTTAGAATATTTTATCAACATTATACCAGAAATCGATGCGGCCAAGATAAAAAAGGAGAAAGAAATTTTTTCAAATTTTACTAAAACTAAAGTTAACATTATAAATTAATTTATTTTGTAAGTTAATAACTAATTAATTTATTTTGTAAAATTTTTATTTCAGAGTCTGAATATGGAAAATTTGATGTCATCTAAGGGTTTTAAATGCTTCACTTTTATTTTAAGTTTCATTGCATCGAATAATTAATCTCTTACTTTTTAGAAAAAAGTTTATTTAGTTGATATGATAAAACATAAGTACCTTTAAACTTTGCATTAGTTAGAAGGGCACAGAATATAGTATAAATAGATTTTTATTTGATTTGATTAAGAAACGGCAAGTTATTCACATTTGATGTTAATGATTTAATTGATATCAAAATTTCCTCAATCGTATTTATTCTTATTTGAAAGTTATGAATATTTCTATAACATTTCTCATTCAGATATAAACCAAGGACTATGATATGATAAGACGAATATTGAAAAGTAAATATTTTTTCGAGATAGTGAAGGTTTGTGAGTAGTTAAAAGTCCATTCTTATCACAATTTGAAAAGGAAAAATTTTAAATGGTCTATTTTCATTGATAATAACGAATTTTCTGTATATTTACGCTTCCATTTCTTAAATGAACTGAAGCAAAATATAAAAACTATGAGTAGTATTAATACATGGCAGAGTTGGACCACCAGCTATCATTTTTTTAAAATTTAATAAAAACAATCATATAAGGATGGTATTCTATTTAAAGATCTTTATAGTGTTTTCCTCATATTCTAATTTCAATCTCTATAGAATACTATTCAACGTATTGAATTTTATAAAGCTAAATTATTACTCAATTAATTTAGCAATAATTTTTTACTACTAATCATTAAATTATCTGTTAAAATAGAATTGGCTATAATAAAATATTTTAGATTAAATGCTTTTACTTTTGCAATAAAAATGCATAAAAATCTATCCAAAAATTACTTGATGAAATTATTGCTTTAATGTGATAAAATCATTGCTCGAAATAAGTCTCCTCTTTTAGAAAAATAAATAATGTAGTACAGTAGCTTTATAAATTAATCAAAAGATGTTGATTGAAAAATATTTTTCTTAGAATATTTTAAAAATCTAATGAATTTGTTGGAAATTATCAATAGTTAAAACTTAATAAACGGGTTAAATATCTATAATTTTCTATTATTAATTACTCTAATGAAGATATTTACTTTCATTAACTTTTATGTACTTAAAAATATTTGTTGAAGACATCAGATTTTCTTCTATTTATATTTATGCATTTTCACTATTGTTTTATTTCCTTTAAAAATGAATTTCAGAAAAACAACTTCCTACTATGCAAACATGAAATATCTATCATTCAAATTTTTCATAATTGTCGCCACTGGAAGTTATATAAAACTCCATATAATTAAAAAAATACCAATTATATTTGTTATCAGATTAATTAACAATTGTTACGTAATGAAAGTTTAGAAACTGTTTGTTTCGAAAACATTGCCGAAAATGCATAAATATTCAGCAAATTTTTTTCTGAATCAAAAAGTAAACTTTTAAATATTTAGATAAAGTAATAAATAAATTTCTATTATCTTCAAAACCATTTACTTATATTTGTTCATTTTCTATCCGGAATTCTATTTCACTTCTAAAACTAATTTACTTTGAATAATTCAAAGAAAATTTTATCTGATATAAAATTCAATAAAAAAATTTTGCTGGATTTCCGACGCACTTTCTTTGAAAGTAAATATACTTCCACCAATTTCAAAATCAACTACTCATATTGAAACTCTATTTGATTTTTATTTTATTATAAAATTTAATATACTTTTATAGAAAACTGGTAGCAACGTTCGATAAAAACACCATTAATGATGAGCATTCTTTTTCAAAGTTAACTCCAAAATTGTCGACTGTAGCTGGTCTTAAATGAGATCCTGTAAATTTAGAGAGAAATCAGTTGCAATAACATTGCGATAGATTTTCAATTTTTTACAACTCGGATTAATTTTCTCATTCATTCCAATGTTGATTAATTTGACTAATAAAAATTGGATAAATACTGCAAGATTAATTTGACTGTATTGATTAATTTGAAATTAATTTTCAAATTACATATAAATGTTTTTTAGATACCAAGCATTCTTATTCATTGTATCATATAAATATTTAATTTATATATCACAAATTATTGCTGAATAGGTTTTTTTACATTTCTTGAAAGCCATTATAAAGCCATTTCAGGAACAAATTTTATTTTAAAGTATTATTTTTCTTAAAAGTTTGCGTAAATTTTAGTTATAGAACTGAGAAATTTCAGTGCCTTTTTTTATTTATATTAAAAATATTTATTGTAAAAAGGTTAAAGTTTTTTTTTATTGCTCTATAAATAATGATGTGACCTTACATGGTTATTTAATAATTCCCCGACGTATGGATTCGTGAATAAAATATTACATTACTT
The DNA here is from genome assembly GCA_026289955.1 of Argiope argentata. NCBI lineage: Eukaryota > Metazoa > Arthropoda > Arachnida > Araneae > Araneidae > Argiope > Argiope argentata. Next base: position 6,270,588 of record JAOUZG010004146.1, on the reverse strand, counting down.
CCCATGTGGTGAGCCACTTAACCGATGTGGTTAAAGATTTTGTGTACGCGAATCCCAAGGAATTCGAGCATTACTTCTGGAAACGCTTTTATCTTGGCTATGCCTATTTTTAAATTCCTGCTCATCCTACCGCCGGTTTCTAGGCTCTTTCAGGCGTTCTCTATTTACAGAGATACTCGGTGACAACTTTTAAGTAAAAAGACTGTACGAAAAGTTTGTACGCATTTGGTCATTATTTCATTACATTTTGCAGATGTTCCGTCGAATACATTATTAATACAGATGTTCAATAAAATACATAGAGAACTTGATTGAAGCGAATTCCTTGATAATTCGAATTTTCTTCTGATCCCTTGTATTTTTTATTAATTTAAAATTAAAATATTGCCTTAGTTTGAATTTATTTTGCTTAATTCTTAGTCTAAACGAAAAATTGTACTAAGTTGCTTTTATTTCTGAATTGCTACCATTAATAAAATAGTTTGTACCTGAAGTCTTTAGTGACTGGAAGATAAATATTTTTTAATTCACTCGAGAAAACTGTTTTATTATTTATACACTGAACAAAAACAAACAAAAAAATTTGTCTTATTTAGGAATTTCTAAACATGTTATATATAAATTGAGTTACTAATACCTAAGTTTTAATGTTCGATTATTGTATTCAAAGTATTGAATGTTTTCTATTATTGAAATTATTCAACTAATAAAGATTATTGCTTTATTGATATTTAAACTGTTCATAATTATTTTAATTATAATCATTATAACCCATATTATTAAATTTATTTACTCATTTTTCATTTATACTATACTATTTATTTAAACTATAAAAAATATTTTTAAAGATCTTTATTCATATTTTTAATTTAGGATTATTATTTTCACTTGTAGAAAAAGTTGTTCTCAGTTCGAATTTTTAGGGGAATTTTTTTATAACTTCTGATTCGGTTATTTCAGTTTCCAATTAACAAGTTTTACTCTCTTAAAAATTTCCAATTAATCTTTTTCATCTATGAATAATTCGCTAAAGCGATGCCTCTACATTTTTTAGAAATTCACATTTTATGTACATATGTGAAATGTACCATGGGGAGAAACCCATTATTAAATAACCCATAAAACATTATGAAGAAATCCTTCTTCCATGGTGCATTAGGAATTTTTGATTAATCTTTCGAATTCAAGTATGATGTAGACTGAAATCTTTCTCTTTGAAATTCCTAAAGATCGTGCCTTGAATAATGTAGGTTTTTTTAAGCGGGAACAGGAAATTTTCGTTAGACATTTGTCTGTATCATAACACTCAGCTGAAAGACAATAATACAGTTTGCACAGAAAGTAAATCCATCATCTTAGATCAGTGTAATTTTTTAGATGGCCGACGCATGCGTGGCTATCAGGCACTGAGACATCTAGCTATTTCTTAAGTACTAGGAGAAAACATTGTTGGGATTGTGATATTGAATGGTTAGACTCTAATATGTAGAGTCTTTCCTACTTACATTATTTATTAAAAATTAACTTAGGAAAGAAAATAAAGGAAAAGCATTATATTGTTTTCAATCTTTCCATCATTTTTATGATATTATTATGATAGAGATAGCTATTTTATTTACTGATGATAACCAGGAAACTTTTAGAGGATTCTTTTACTGTATCTATAACATATTTGGAAAGTTATCGAATTTGAACATAATTATAATTTGATACAATCAAGCTGTATACACATATCACAAAACTGCTTGATTCCTTCCTTTTTCCCATTTTGTCCATTTTCGAAACCATTTTAGATGTTAGTTTAAACTGACGTAAATATAGTGCCAGCATTTATCGCCATATGGCACTATGCATTTAGTTTACCCACACAGTGTCGCATTCTGTAAGCAATTGATAAAAGTAATTTGGAGAATTTATAAAATGTCTTTGAAATATGTAAGAAGCGTAACTGTGATTTTCTTTTTTATTTGTTGTAGTAGAACAAAAATGATGAGATGTTTTCGAATAATGAAGAGAGTTTAAGAGACTCTACACATTTTATTAAAAAACGAAGGAATAAATATATACATCATGAGTAATAAAATAAATAGCGATAAAAAGTTGAATAGGAGAACCCAAATGTTGAAGTAAATCGTTAATTTGATCTAATGTCTCTCATCTGATCAGCCATTCCATAAGTTATTACATGATCAGTGATACTTTGCGACATCCATCCCTGAAAAGAAATAATGTAACATTAGAACTTTTACTTAAACTTGCATTATTTAGAAGTAACATTATTTTTTGGTATCTTGCACACTAAGGACATAAAGGGAAAGTATAGTAATCGCCCACCCTTATTTTTTTAAAAATTCAAACTTTAGATTTTGATGACTTTTCACATTTCATACTTTCTTAAATAAATTAATAAAAAAAACATTACTGGAATTATGTCTTCTTTCAGTGAATACGATAAATAAATTTTTTAAATAAAATGACTGAAATTTGGTATATGGATTTAACATTTAATTCTTAGATTTCTTTAAAATTTTGAAAGAAATCATTTAGAAGAAGTCAAACAGTCTGGTTGCCCGATTACAAGTGAACACGACGCGTAATACAAAAATAGAATATAAGGAGTGAGATAAATTAAGCATCTAAAATCTCATTAAGCCTCTAAAATGAGACAAGAATTAAATATGAAACCAAATTCGTCAAAATATCTGTAGTCTGTCTGTTTATATGTTAACTCGACAAGGCCAAAAAGAGATTTACATTGTTGGAATGTGAGTTCACCTCGGAAAATAAAACAATTTATACTTTCAATTCCTTTTTCCAAAAAAGGCTCTGAATAATTATTGGAAACTAAGAATTGTTATTTTTCTTTCTTATAGTTGTCAATCAAATTATTTCGAAACTCATAAGCCCTCAAACGCGCTTTACATAACACGCACACACATGCACGCAAGCGTACACACATTAGTTTTAGTTATATTAGCGTCCCATTTTAAGCAACACTAGAGCTATGCAATTTATCTTAAAGAAGAGAGACCATACATTTTATACTATACGGTATAATAAAACAACTTTGATATTTTGCATGGACCAAATCGTTGCTTACTTAGATCAATGCTCTTTTTGAGGAAAGCAAAATATAAATTTATTTTTGTAAATTCCTTGTAGATATAATACTTTTGGGATTTTTAGGAAAGTCTCCTATTGCTTGATATCATAAGAATTAAAATAATTCGATACCCAAATTATAATAAACATACTCTGGTTGAAAATTAAAATTTTAAATTTTTTATAGTGAAATTATAGTTTTAATTGAAAATATTTCGGATTCTAAATAATAGTATAGCATGCTCTTCAGCTCAACATTCAAAATTTCGAACTTTGCATAATTCTGCTCCAATTAAATATCGGTGATATAGTAGAAATATTAGTACACAACTAACCTTCAGTGTGACTTGCATAAGCCAAGTGAGATGAGTCTTGGATGGATCGCCTCTATAAGGTCGTAAAATGAAAGTATTGAAGCGATGCTCAGCTCTGAAATGGAATATTTTCATTACTTCTGTAGCTATTATAAATCTCATAAAAGCAAAGTAATTTCTTTATTATGATAAAACTTTTAAAAACTATACAACACCAGTTATTTCTTAATATAAAAGCAAAGAATATTTTTTGACATGAGCTTTTAAGCATATTCAAGTTGTTTTTTATTCGTTAAGGGCTTTTATAGTTTTAAGTTAGTTTTAAATTATTTATTTATTCAAAATATTCAAAAAATTAAAATATTAAACTTCTACTGACCATATTTGTTAAATTGAATTTTTCTCATTTTACCAAACTTTTACGCTGCTTTTTTTACTCTTATTTTTATGAATACAATAGATGACACTAATTTAAACAGAGGATATAAAATTAGAATTTATATTAAAACTGTAATCGGAAAATGCACATTGAAATTGAAGAGGGTGATGATGAAGTCATCAATAGTAAGATCATGTTTACATGTCCATACACAAGGACTTAGAATTCTTACATTTTAATAAATGATTATTCAAATGATACAGATTGCTCAGGAGGCGTTACTTATAAATGTGTAGGTTGATACGGCACACAATTACTTAAAAATGTTGCTCTACCCAGTATGCCATAAATGTGACATCTTTCTACAAACTACTTTGCTTATCTCACAATCTAGTTTGCTTGTCCTAAATTCACAGTTTTTCTCTGTGTAATAGCAGCAATGCCTATGGGTGTAATTTTCTCAGAAAATAACGATTTCTTACAGCGCCTTATATTTGAACGCGCCATTTCAATCCTTATAATCCGGTACACCCCCTGGGGGCAACCATGCGAAGACGTCAAATAAGTAAGTAGGTTCTCGCTTTCATTAGCGGACATAGTAAAGTTATGGAGTCGTAGTACCTCCACTCATACGATGGGACGTACTTCCTCCGGGAGGAGTTGTATGTGACGCTTTTTAGGAATACGCTTCAATTTTTCTTTATTTTTTTTGCCTTTTTCTGTAGCGATGACAATCATTCAGCTATTCCAGATGCTTTGGTAAGACGGTGTAACTCGATGTGACCATATTCCAATGAAATATTTGTTTTTTTCTGTTGCCTCTACCTGTCTTTAAACTTGAGTCCTACATTTTAGATCGCCATTATAAATTCTACGCTTAATATTTTCATAAAAATCTTATGGAATGTAAATAAATAATTGAAATTTCATTAAAATCAAATTAGTAGCTCATGGAAAATTTTAGAAAGAAAAGCAAGAAATTAAACATTGCAAGTCTAAATTATTACTGAAGAGCGTGAATCAAAAATATTTTTAATATAGTTTCTCATTCATTTTGTTCAACTTCTTTTAATCAATAAAAATCATTAAAAGGCAATTATTCCTTCTGCAAACGAAATAAAAATGACGAAACAATGACATTCCGTGAAACGAAGAATAATTTTCAAGATTTTTATAACATTTTATTTTTTGAATTCTTATTAAATTCCGTGCAGTGATAATTCAATTTATACCTTATGTAAGTTGAATTTGGTGGAGCTTTTGGATGAGCGATGGAAAAACTTGAATGTATTATGGCATCACCTTTCTTTTTCCATGCTCTCAGATGAACGAAATCCCTGGAAATAGGAAAAATTTATATAAAAAATTTACATATTGATGAAAAAATCAGTTTAAATATATTGGAAGAAAAATTGACTGTTGCACGAGGATAAATTTTAAAATAATTAGCTTTGGATTTGTAAAATATGTCCTTTTGATTTTTAAATAATAGCCTTTTGATGTGTAGCGGTATGATCTTAATATTAAAGGAATAATTTTGAAAATTGGAACGCATCTAAGAATCTAGTTTCTGCATTTCATTACTAATAGGGAGAGTTATTTTTTATGACATAGCGGAAGTCATTTAGAAGTTAAGAACGGATAAATAAATTAAGAAAACTTCCTGTATTTATAATAATTACACTAACACATGATAACTGCTCACTTTGTTCCTTCATCTTATTTCAGTTCTGGAATATTTTTCTATGCAGTTTCGAAGGATTTTATGAAACATCAATTTACAGATGTTAACTATTAGTCACTTTATAATCTGCGAATTTAGATGATTGCTGATGTAAACTCTAAATACACAAAGTAGTAAAAATATATAACAGCAGGCTGCAGTAGAGGAGGGAAATCAATAAACACCATCTGTTCAATCCAGATTGTGTTAATGCATCCATTCATAAACTTAAATTGATGTCTACATGAGATTGCAAAAACAAATGTTAATTTTTGGATTAATATTCTTATTCGAAGCTGAGAAGATTTGGGCCAAATTTCATGATTTTAAATCAGGATCAGATGACTAAGCTGATATCCCCTTTCCAAAATTCTATTCCTCACAAACGGGTTGACACCCGCCACAAATTTAAGGAGTTCTAGGTTCCGTTATAAAGAATAATTCTCACAGAATCGGGTTTCAAATACAAGACCTTCCAATTTTACTACTCAGACTGTGCCTTTATATCAGCTCAGTGCTTTCAAACAAAAGTTTATTTTGCATAAAATTACTCATTTTTAATTTCAGCTTATTAATTGCTGCTAATGAGTTAACTGCAACTAGATATTTTTTTTTATTTTCTTGATAGAATTTGAAGGGAAGTTTTAAAAGCATAAGAAATGTTCACTGTTTACATACATTGCACATAATTCTTTGATATGTTGTTACTTCTTTCCAATTTTGCGAGCATGCTATAACAACATTCCTTATAATTGTTTGAAAAACTTTGCCTTTCAACAATTTTCAAACTTTTGCCTTTATTCCTTTACGAAGAATTTTATAATCTTAATCAATTAAAAAAAAGGTATTTTATCATATTCTTTTAGCTCAATTTACTTACGAAAGACCTTTATCTCTTAACTTGAGTCAAAAAGAATTTTTGATGTGTTTTTTTTCAACTTAAATAGTTCGCTTATGTTTCTGAAATGCCATATAATTCGAAAAAAAGCACCTCTTTCTTTATGTACCTTTATTGTTACTGTAGAAGTCTGAATTCATTTCTAATCATGAGAAATATTAATAATTAGGGCTTTCCAGTTTTATTTCTTGGG
>JAOUZG010004146.1:6224550-6256419 GCA_026289955.1 Argiope argentata | reverse complement strand
TATATATATAATCTTAGCCTAGATTATTTACATTTTGAATTTTCCCAAATATATGACAAAAACTTGGACTGAACTAAACAACATTTGTGAACGCCAGTACGTCATCGGCAGTAACTGTTTCTAAAACAATTTATAATTAGTTGACACCATATTTATTTATTTACACCATAAAATATTGTTTAAATTTGTTAGTTTTTACTATAAAATCTTAACTACATAAAAAAGTAGAAGAAATTACCAATATATTTTACCATATTTCGCTAGGTAAATAAAATTTTCACTCGTAGATCTTTTTTTCTTTGAAGATTGCTATTACTATCTCATTTTATGAGATAAATATAAATAAATCGAGATAGTAAAGCACAAATCATTCATATAAAATAAACAAGCTAAGCACCCCATCAGTCATCGGCGACTGACAATTAACTTTTCGTTCCGGTCAAGTCAGTCAATGATGACTGAGGTCCAATTTTCAGCGCAAACCATGACAGTCACTGGTGATTGACAATATAAAATGCGATATAAAATATAAACAAAAAAATACGTTCTTTAATTAAATTAATAAATGCGCCTATATTTTCCTTATCAAAATATTTTAATGGGTTTCATTAAATTATGGTAAACAATTCATGGGTAAAATGCATCTAAACGACGAGAACATCGGCGGAAAACACGAGCAAAAAGGAAAGAAGGCGCTATTGGAGTCGCGTTTAAGTTTTAAGGTCAATTTACAATTTTTAAAACAAAATCTTTCAAATTAAGTTAATTTTCTTCTCAGTTAAAGAATAAAATCTTTAAAAAAAGAGTATAGGAATTTCTACATAGTCTTTTTTGACTATGTAGTAATTCCTCTTTGCCTGTTCTTTTTTTGGAACCTCCTAAATAAGATTGCGATCCAAAATCGTAGAAATTCGTGTCTTTCATGGTCATCTTGCATAAGTTTCAAATATTTCAGGCAATTATTTTATATATAACCTTCTATGGAATCTAAATGAGTACATAATCTGAATGTAACTTACCTCGTACTTGAATACTTTTCCAATGGTCGGAATTCTTTTGCTTGTGATTATATCTTCGCCTGACTTCATTTCTAAGTTCCAGTCCTTGCTTTCGAGTATACGCAGCGATTCATTTATGGAACGTTCCGCAATTTCATGAAAATTGCTCTTCTGCAAAGACACAAATATAAGTTTTAAACATAAAGATTTCATATTAATTTTTTAAAAATTTATTATAATTTGTTTTACTTAAAATAATCAGTTCTGTGCAATAAATTAAAATATTATTCTAGTTAACCTTTTCTATTAACCTTTTCCCATGCTCTAACACAATCATTTTGATAAATGACTAATAACAAGTAATATAAAAAAACAATTTTTAAAAAATCCATTCCTATTTTTAATTTAGTTACTTTTTATTAAATAATTACAACTGTTTTTCTTGTGTTCCGCTTTATCACGGAAGGAGGGGTGCAGTAGCTTCTGGGGGTATGGAACTAGGAGCACACGAATAACGGTCACCTTTGACTCAGTATTACCAGTGGTATAACTTTCGACATGAAGAACTTTGGGACCAGATTCGAACTCTCAGCACAAGTAATGTGAATCCAATGCCCTACCAATCAGCCTATCCCGACCTAACAGTTACAACTACTATAAAGGCGAGAATATTAGTTTTCAATTAATTAATAAAAATAATAATTTATATTTGAAAAAACTGTATTAACATCAAATGCCATCTATTACAATTTAAAAAAAATTAACTTGAACTTGAGTGGATGAATAGAAAATATTTTATTAACAATTGAAAATTGGAATAAGATATATAATTTTTAATTCAATTAAGTTTAATTTTTTTTGAAAGAAAGTCATGGTTTTTAGTTTACCGAATTCATGAAGCTGTTCAATTGATAATTTACATACGCAACAATCACATGACAAACACAATTATTATACAATTATTTTAATGTCTAATTTCACTTTAGCATTTGGTATTCTGTAACGCATGAATAAAATTTTAATCCACTATAAATCATACAACGCATGTTTTGAAACTGCAATTTCTAAGGCAATTTGAATTAAAGAACTAATATAACTTTAGCAATACACGATTTTCAATTCAGTTTCAAAACCCAATCATAAAATCAATTTCAATGTTCAATTTTCTTTCAGAAAAAAGATTTTCTATTTAAATATATAAAAAAATTTTGTTCAAAAGATGTTAAAACAAGCATATAAAAAATTAAAAATCAATTTGTTAGCCGATTGTCCGTATATCTGTTTTATTATATTTAAAATTCATTTCCTGCAAAAGTTGCATTGTTTGTCCAATCTATCTATCAAACCCTTTTTCTTTAAAATCTAATTCATTTATCATTACATCACAAAGGCAGATAGCAAACAATGTCTTCTGCATTGTTATCTTGAAAGGTTGAAGGCATTGCGCTCCTGAGTGCAGTTTCACTTTCTTATCATCTCTCTGCGAGTGCAAATGTACTAAATTTGCACTCGTTTTAACAAAGGGCGAGCATTCTAGTTAATAGTACGTTTCTTCCAGAATATCAGCCCGAGATTCATAATGTTTTTCGTTCAGTTATCAGTAATAAGGTTTCTTCTATAAAAGTGTCAGTTAAAAAAAATGAGCATCGAAATCATACAAACAACAGGACTTGCTTCCAACAACGTGTTGTTTTCAAATGTGTGAAGGGGAAAAAACATAGATTACAATCTTTAATTTTTCAGAAGATGAAAGATCACATTTAATATAATATTTTTTTGATAACGATTAGTTAAATATTTTGATAAAGAGTTTACAAACCATTACTTTCTGCAGTTATTAATTATTAAATTTTTTTAAGAACTTCAAAAATATATCAAGGAAAGTATAATTAAAATTTACATTCTATCTTTTATATATATTTATGCAAATATATTTAGTATATATCAGAGTTAGGTCACTTTAAAGAACTATAATTAATGATATTTTGATTAGTTTGTCATTAATAAAATTATTTTCTATTATAAAAACACCAGTTTACTCTTTGTATTAAGCTTCTTTAAAAATAATTATAAAAAATTTATCGCTTAGTCTTTATCTGTAGTATGTTTACATTTTTTATTATTTTTAACTTTATTAAACTAATTTTGAATAATTTGAATTTCATGAGTTAATAAAATAATTTCCTTGTTGTATTAATTCTTCAAAATGGACAAGTTTTTCACAAAGAAGTTTTTATCATGCAATTACGGTTTTTAATAATCGAGTGTAGTTAAAAACTCTTTCAAAAATAATTTTTGGAAATAATTTTTACAGTATTCCTTGGAAGCAATTACTTTATTTGTGCATCGTTACAAAATAAAAATCATGAATCATAGCGTTTATATTTAGCCAATAAAACAATTCGAATTGTAATATTGATCAAAAATTAATTGTTGATCTCAATCCAAAATTAGCATTTTCTGTGACAAATTTAACTTCCGGGAATTATTGTTCTATGTACTTGTTTTAATTGTTTTAAATGATATACAGAACTCTGTAAATTACTTGCTTACAATGAAGATATTTTATTCATTTCTAAATTTAATATATGTCCCTATCAATATTTGTCCAAAAATTATACTTTGAATGAGAATATTCAGATTAGTGCAGATTATTTCTTCATAATAAATTGACAAAGTATTTCTACAAAAATATTTTTAATACCATTTTAAGATCTTCGAAAACTAAAAACTCTCTCAGTAAATTAATCTTTTTATTTACCATATATTCCCTAACGCTTATCATCAGCTGTTCATATCCTATCTCCAGGATGGGAAATCACACATAAAAAAATAATACCCTCGAAATCATCCTCAAATTAATCATTTCGTCCTCTAAAATATGGAAGCTAACTAAATTTCGAAAGAACATAGGCTATTTTGAAATGAAAAACGTCCTTTACACGTTCGTAGATATGAATGCACTAACATTCGATTTCATTGTGATGTATGATAAAATGAATGACGCAACATGTAAATTTAAGGGTCACAAAATCATGCATTTAATTCTTTCAGGGGAACTTAAGGTGAAATCTCTCCTGATGCTGTATATGCAATCAGTCCATCAAAATTTCAGAAATTTCAAAGATTTTTTTCTTTAATAATTTCGTATTAGAAAGGGAAACAGGCTGATTATTGAAATAGGAGTATCTGTCATTCCAAATATTGTATAATATTTCAACACTAAAAACTGTTAAATGTATATCTTCAAAATTTCAAATCAAATAGCTTATTTATTCTTTGCATAGCGTATGCTACAAACTATTTTTTGAAGGGACTGAAATGTCTGGAAATTTTAATACAAATTTTCTCTAATTTATTCTTACTCTAATAATTAATTTTAATTCAAATTTTCTTTCTTGATTTTTATAACAAATTTTGCCTAAATACTGATTAATTGATATTTTTTTCTAAATTATTTTCTAGTTAATTTAAGCTAGAAGTCTAAAAGTATTTTATATATTAATTTGGTTATGGTTTAGACCATAATCTTAGGTTAAAGATTTCCCCATCTTTACTATCTGTAATTAAATAAGCTTCAATTCCATCGGATCGGAAAACATATAGAAGTAAATTTTAAATGCACTCAAATCTCGCTTAATGAACACCTCGCATAACAAACAAAACAAAATGTGAAAAAGTGATTCGACTAGCAAGCGATATTTCGAATAGGAACATTCGAGAGGATGTCCCTCGATGATGATGATGATGAAGAGGGGACATCATTAAATCACATACTCGATTGTCTGTATTAGTCTATGTTGAGTACTTATTTAAGGGCGGAGCATAGCCTGAACTTGTATCTACATGAGACATGTTGGTCTGATAGCGTTGTCGACAGTAGTTTTTAGGTTTTCAGTAAGTGTCTGTTGAACCTTAATCGACGAGATTTTGTCTCTATACGAGTTTATGGGCTCAGAAGAGATTAGTAACGATATTAGTGAACTGGTGGAAGAACATAGCTAAAACTACCAAAGAACTTATAATATCTTAGGCTTCAGTTCTCTACTTATGGTAGTAAACTTAATTCTATATCATAATAAAAAGCTGCGGAAGAGATTTTGCCAGGAGAGAATGAAAAAATAGCCATAACAGAGCAAAGCTCTCAAAGTGAAATAATACAGATGCTAAAAGCTTAGGAAATTAGTTCATGGTATGTTAAGAAGCAGCATTGTAATAAGACAGTACCTATGTGATCAACAAATTAGTTTAACGATAACATTGTGTCCCATTTTCGCCAAATGCTGAAGTGCAGTTAAAAATAAAGGTTTTTAAGCAGTTTTCTTGTAAAAAACAAACATGCATGCATTAAAAAATAAATTACATTGCTATAAATTTGTTTATCAATTTTTTTCGGAATTTTACGCATTGTCTTGCTTTATATGGATTCATTGGGGGGGATGTTTCGTTTAACGAGTATTTTGCATTAAGGGTAAAACGAATTATACTTATTAAGTAAGATTCCTCTGAACACTTTTCTTCCATCAGCACATATTTCAAAATGCATATGTGATTACTTACTGAAAAGAAACTAAAATATTGGAAGTGGTATTTCCTTTGACATAACAATAACTGAAAATTGGATTTAAGGAATTTTACACCATATAATGGGAATACTGCTTTTAAAGATCCCTAATTTCGCCATTAAGTGCAATCTTTTTTATGAAACCATGATTTATTTCATATGGACTGATATTTCAAAGCTATTTATCATAATAAAACTTATTTTCAGAATAATGATGTAAATGTAATCAATCTAAACAAAATATTTTTACTTCTGTTTGCAATATATTATTATTTTCAGAAGATTTTTATTGTATATGTAAGATATAGCGAAAAACTGAGCTCAGTGGTTCGAAAACAGTAATTAAATAAAATAATTATAACAAAACACTAACACTTATAAGGTCCAATACATTACTAATAAATATATAATATTGAAATATACTCAGTAGATTTGCAAAATATTTCCCTATCAAGTCAATTAATACAAATTTCAAATTAACGCGTCATTTTAATTTTAGGGTCCCTTGCTCATTTTGCTAATAAAAAAAGATATATAAGGGGGGAAAAAGCGTAGCAGCATAATGTAAGATTGCATGTAGTTAGGTTTTAAGGATAGTTTGAGGACATTATCTCTTATTCATGTCACTGTAGTGTCAAGGGAAATGGCTTTCAATTCTAGGATCCAAGGTTGGAGAATTCCCAGAATTTGAAACAACTTAATGCTACGCAACATTGGAGCCTACATATTACAGTTAATTCTGCTAATGATACACTTTAAATAATCTTTAATATGGTAATTATATTCATAAAAATTTCCTTTAACCCTACTGATTATACTGATTTGATGATATTCATCCTTGATTTGTGAGTCTTTACAACAATTTTTAGTTTACAATAAGATCTTAACGATTTATTTTTAATGAAAGTAAAGAATAGACATCATGGATATAACCTTCAATGGTTAATTTTTTCGACTTGGATACATGAGACGGTAAAATATACTCAAAGAAGAAAAAAAACCCAAGTCTTATGATTTCCCTGCACAACTTATTAAGGAAGAAATTCTAAAAAACTCTTTTACTTGCACGGAGATGATGTTTAGGAAACTATATAGACGATGTTTAGGAGATATAATCTGGTTAATACTTCATTATTAAGAACAGCGTTTCAGTACTTTAACATGTTTTAAATTTGGAAAAACCTCATTTAGTATTCATCAGATAAAAAAGGAAAAAAATGTTAAATTTTGTAGAAAACGAAACATCTCATGACTTTTGAAAACGGGATCTTTTTATTACTTCTTTATAGTTTTCATACTTTTGTTGCTATTGATTTTCTTTTGTTGAATTAAGCAATAGCAAATATAATCATTCAGTCATATCGTTTACTTTGAGCTTTCAGGCCTGAAAACGAATGCATAAGTTATACTTCTTCAAATAAGATTTTAATTTTTGCGAAGTTTATCAAAACAATAATTTCAAAGTAGAATAGTTAAGGTAATCAATGGTAAAAATGTAATGAAATACAATAAAAATTCAAAAATTAGTTTCAATAAGGCATTATATCCTAAGAATTTTAATAAAAATAGAAATGTTAACGTCAGCAATATTGTCTTGGTCACTACTTTTGGGTGAATGAGAAAAAAGCGTGTGACCCCACAGAAACAGATTTCTCAGACATCTATATTCTGCTCAATAAAATAACATTTCACACTAAAAGCAAAATAGCTTTTGGTATTTTTTCCCCTACCTAATTAAATAGTTATTTTCTTAAATGAATTCACAAATTCATAGCTTTAATTTGCTTATTTACGAATTACGAAGTGTCAATTAATTACATCTATAAACACTTATTTATTTCGATTCAGAGAATAAAAATAACTAGACCTTTTGAAATTTTGCAAAAGATCTTACAAAATAAAACTTATGCCCGACCAATTACACAATGAGTGTCTGAAAATAACTTTCAGTTTAAAGCAACCATTTACATATTTTCTTCTTTCTATCCAATTAAGTAGTTATTTTCTTAAACAGTTTTCACAGAAAGATTATTAAAAAATTTTAGTTATTAAATAGTTACAATAAAATAGTCATTTTCTTAAATAGTTTTTACAGAAAGAGTTTTAACAATTTTTACATAAAGTAAAAATAACTAGATCTTTTGAAATTTTGTAAAAGATCTTACAAAATAGGACTTATACACGACCAATTACGCAATGATTGTGTGAATATAGCTCTCAGTTTAAAACTGTTTTTCTTCTTTTTTTTATAAAAGGAATACCATTTTTAAAAGTTTATTCAAAATAGATTTTTAGTTATTAAACTTTATTATAACACCCATGAGAGCTAAATTAAGATATGATTTTAAAAATTTGAGTCTTTAAAAATTAGTCGAAAGATTATATAAATGCTAATGAAAATTTTAAAATCAACTTAAAAACTGATTTTCAACAATTCACAAACTAAACTATGCATTTCACAGGTTTTTTTTTCTTTTCTTAACCAAGCTTTGATGAAAATATTTTATCTAATTAATCAAAAGGTATTTTGAGATAATCATTTTATTCACATTTATTTTTTAAAATGTGCTCTTAAACGAACAACGAGCTTTAGCATCGATAGCTTCTCTTCTTATCTAACCTATTTTAGTATTTTCTGTTTAATGAAAATATAATACGGTAAGAGTTATCAAAACTTTGACTAAAAATTAATTTTCAGTAATTACTTCAGAAAAAAAGGAAAGATATACACTATTTCAAAATTCTTTCAATATCTTATTATATTGAAGAATAACAACAACTGGAAGAGATAAGAAGGAAGAGAGAGAGAGAGAGAGGAAAAGGGAGAGGAGAGAAAAGAGACAGAATAAATAGAGTTATCTCAAACAAAGCTTTTCAGGGAAAACATCTTTTTAATGCTTAATGCGGGAATAATTCTTCACATAAATCATCCATGTTTCAAATTTCATAATCGTAATGGACTATTATTTAATTGGGATAGTAAATCATTTGAAAACTCATTTGAGTTTCTAGATGCTATAAAAATAAAATTCTAAAATGTTTGTTTGAAAATACGTTAGTACGAGAAAAAAATCCTTACTTTCAATGGTTTCTGATGAACTCCCAATTCCATCATCCACTGATGAAGAGTATTATCTGATACTAAGAACGAAATACAATCGTAGAACATATGGAGTAACATGATTTCTCTTTAAAATAATATTTATTTATCCAACTTTATATATCCAAATTTCCGCGTTTTGATCCTCTCCCCTTTTCCCTTAACACGATTGGTTGTAACTCTTTTGGCGAGAAATCGCGGTTTGGCGAAATGATGAAATTAGAAAAACTGATTCCATGATAAAAAAAATGTAAATTAGGTACTCGTTTTATCTGTTGGTCAATTGTTCTAGCAAATAGATAACTATAATTGTGTCATTTAAAACTGACAAATATTTTTTAACGCCCATCAATATCAAAATTATCACGTTATTTAATATTTTTAGGATTAAAATTCTCTGCCTTTTTGTCACTACTAATTTTAATTTTATTCTCTTTTTGTTTTCATAAAAGCATCATGTTTCTCTATAATTATATATAAATATTTCTTATTTAGTAAAATATAGAAAAAAAGAGGCATTTAATGGATGAATGATAAGAATTAAAAATTTGTCAAGAATTATGAGAAATAATATCTTTATTAATAATTCAATCTAAAATTCGCCCGGTTTTTCCTTCGGATTTTTTACTTACTCTTACATAATTAATATATTTAAAACCTATAATAAAAAATGGTAGCTTTAATATGCTACAGGAGTATTTATTATTTTGGGAATTTGATGCTTTTAACCGATAATTTTGATGCATATTATCAATGAAGATCATTTTAAAAGCATAAGGTTAAAAGTATTATGTATCTATGCTCTAATATGTTATAGAGCCCAAAGTATTGAATTTGCTTCAATAAAAAATATAGAAGTAACGAATTTTGCAATTTTCACTAAATTATTTCGTAAATTTGATTCTTGCGCATTCCTTTTTTAAAAAATATTATTTTCCGTTATAGCTACAACAGCAATCATATGGATAAATGTAAGATATCTAATACAACCAGTATTGCTAATATGGCCACTTAGCAGGTTCAGCGCTAGCTTAAATTTTCATCAAAAAGTCTTCATTGCCACAGGAAAAAAAAAGATAACTACAACAGCTCTCCCAGCTGAATTAGTCCAATGACTTTTCCTGCAGTTAAGGAAATTCGTGTTAGCTTGCCGTCCAGAATGGTCGCACTTATTTTGATCTGTAAGTTTACCTATTTTTCGTCTAGTTATTGAATATAATAAATTTTATTCATCATATATTCTTAAAGAACATTAAAAATTATATCTTTTAATGGGATTTTTAATGTTTCAATAATCTATGGTGACGTTTTTCAAAATAAGATGATTCTTACAAGGGTCATAAAAATAATAATAAATTTAATTGTAAGGAAATAAAGCTCATAGGAGTTGCAGTACCTAAATGTTATTAGTTGCAGTACCTAAATGTCTTCAAGAAACCCTTATCCTACCTTTCCTTATGTATTTTTTGTTGATAGTTTCAAACTTCTTGACCATTTGAGTTTTTGACAAGATTTTGAGAATTTTTTTATTCGTTTAGGATTTAAAAATTATTTCAAATGAAAATAAAGAATCTATCTTTATAAAGATAAGAAAATTGAAGGGTATTTTTTTGTTAAATTAAAAGAGCTAAGAAGAAATGGATTTATTTCTAAAAATAGAAAATGCCCGAATTACTTAATTGACCATATTATCTTTAAAAAATAAAAGACGTTCTGCCGAATTTTAGATTTGAAAACTGAAATGAAAATTCTTCAAAAAATTCAAAAGGTAAACTTATATAGCAATAATAACTATGTTTTTTTTTTCATTTTTTCAGCTTCACCACAACTATTGTCAGTTTAGTTTCGAAAAAGAATGGCTTTAATACTGTCAGAAATTTTATTTTATATTTTCAGTGTATGTATTCCTCCAGAGAGGCACCTCGTCATTGAGGATGAGAAAATTCTGGTATGGTGGTACGATCTCGCTACCATTGGTGGGTACACTAATAGGTGGGGGTTGGACTCCTTCCATCGATGACAGAACGTGCATCCTACGGGGAGGGTTGTATCTTGGCCGGTGATAGCCATTAGGACTCAACCATAGTTACCGCCAGTGTTGCTGTTGCGGCGGCCCGGTCATTCAGTTTTATGGTTAATCCGTCTGCCTTCGTGGTGGGTCCGAGAGTATGTCTATGGCTTACCTCGATATGTAGTAATAGTAATGATAAACCCCATATCATTACTATATATACAGAAAACACCTGCTCTCTGATTTAATTCTGGGAGAGAGTAAGACTTCAACAACAACAAAAAAAACCCGAATTGATCAGAATTTTATAAATGCTCGGTTTCACTTCTGCCAAATTCCAGCCAGTACTTTTAAAATGTTTTTTGTGTACCATAGTTTACATTTAAAAAATACATTACTTAAAAAACTCCCGAAAATAAATATAGTGCATTTCATTTTAAGATAAATTTTATATCCCCTAGCTTGATTGCAGAGCATTTAAAATCATGTTTGCTATCAGAAAAGGATTACATACTCTTTTTAAATAAATAAAGCATTAATGTAGAGAGTTGTTTAAGTTATCTTAAAAATTCTCAGCTTTTTTTTCAATCGTTCATTGATAAATTATTGTATTAAGGTGAAAATCCAAGGCTACAAGAAATTTTACTGTTTTTTTTTTTCCTTTGTAAATCCAACATCTTGGAAAAACTAATTACTTCTTAATTTATTTAAGAGATTTTATATTTTAACAAAGCAGGAAAGAAAAGATGTCGCACAGGGAACCTTTTTGCACCTAAGTCTTGTTAATAGGCTACAAGGGTTTGGCACAAACGAAATGACATTCGAAAAAAAATCAGATTCTATAGTATTTATTGAAAATAAATACAATAGAATTTGAATTTATATAATTAATACTATAGAATTATAAATATATGTATAATGTATTTATAATTTTCTAGAAATTTCATAACTATTATTCAAAACTCTAATTACGTGATTCAGATGATTTTATGATGGCAGAGAAAATGTAAACGCTGCTTTATGAATGAATCGAAAATATAAAATCTACTACTGAAAAACATATCGCTTAAACCTGTAATTCGGAAAATGGAATGAATATATGTTGACAGAGTGGTTAAAGCATTAATTTATGATTTTATCCGGGATAAAAATTATAGTAGGGATTTTGTTTCATTTCTGTTTGCGTTAAGAATTAAAACATTAATTTTCAATGGTATAAGAACAAAAATATGTTTTTACTTAAGCTTAAGAAAAACAATTTCTAATATATCACACATATTTTAAAACGCTTCAGAAATATATTTCATTTCATCTGAAAGAAAATTATAGACTATTTCAGAAAAAACAATATTGTTTGATTTCTAAAGATAATAAGACAAAAGTTTTGGAATGCAGTCAGCTAAGTCATTTGATAAAAAGATTATCATTTCTATACATGTCGAGCCAGTGAAATTGAACTTGATTTCTTTTAACTATTTCTTATAAATAAAATTCTCTTAAGAATAGGGTGGCAAGCCCGGTTCCGGTTTTTCCAACTTATCCATCTTCGTATACATTTTTTAAAAAGTCCACCAAGGGCATTTTTCTTTAAACTGTCAGAACAATGAATTTTTTATACTCAAAATTAGCAAAATGCAGTTAAACCTGTTATAAAGAATTGCCCTGCCTTGAGTAATTGTGAAGAAAAGCGACACTGCTTTCACATGCATACGCATTAGAAATTGCAGATTCGCGTATCGCCATAAGCAACAATCTTGTTTGAGACGGATCCTGTTTGCGAACGGGATCTTTCACGCCCACATGTTATTGCACCCTATCTGTTCTTTACTCTCAGAGAACATTCGTTGTAGAACATTCAGCGATTTCTTTACTTTCAAGCAATTTCATTGGTGAACTTAGTAAATCTATATATTCATGATTTGAATTGCTTAGTAAAATCCCATCAATCCCCCTAGCCATTTTTTAAATTAGCGAGACTTTATTCAGCTGTTTAAGCAACATTGAGAGTTAATGTCAGGATTTTTCAGCAACTAACCACTTAAACAATCGTTATTTGATCACTTTCACAAAATTTTAGCCTTTTATTATTTCTAAGCTTATAGCCCTGCAAATCGAACGTAGAGTTTCTATAAACGTAGTAAAAAGCGCTTATAAAGTGAATAACAGATTACATAAAAATACGAAAGATTGTGTATTCTAATTAAGTACTTTCATTCGCTCTCTTTATATATCACTTTTTATCAGAATTAAATTAATTCTTTTTTAGAAGAATTTGTATTTTATCATGACAGACTCAGAAAAATATTTTTTTCAAAAATTTTTGTTCACCCAGTTTTATTTTTAACATTTCATCTCAAATATTCACTTGGAAGAGTATTAAAAGAAAAATTCCTTCCAAAATTTAAATTAACGGAAGCTTTACCAGATAATGCTATTAAAGGTCATATTTTAAAATGCACTAAAAGCAAAATTTTTTAAAGAACGCAGTATAAATTTTAAAATTAAGAATTCACACTGCTTGAACGTGAATTACAACTGGTTTTATTTTACGTTGAATACGTGCGATAGTACCATATGGTAATTTAAAAATAGGATTATCAGATTTCACCATCTGACTGGGACTCGAATTTACAAGGTCTTTTCCAACAACCCCTTTCAACTTCTAAATGAGACATAAATACACAAATCAAATCAATTATTTAGCGCTCATTTTAATCCAGGAAGTTCGTGTAGTAACTCATAGAAATAATTTATAGCAGAATGAAATACAAATGAAAAAGTAAAAGTAAAAATATTTGGAACGTAGAATTTATATTGCTTTCGGTTTTTTTAAAAGCAAACAATTGTTAGGATTAAAAAACTTCCTTTTTCACCAGTCATTTGTTGAGACTTTCAATTATAATCGGGTGGTACAAGATTTTCTATAATTAGAAAATGATTATGACAAAATGATGTATGTATACGTGTTTCTCCGGAGAACAATGTTCCTATTCAGCGGAACAAAGTATAAATCATGACTTTAATATATGTAAAGACAAGATAAGTATGATTTTAAATTGGGAAAAATAACGTAGAATGTTGCAATCTAATTAAAAAATATTCCCAACAAATAATTATAGAAGAAAAACTACTTAGGTTTCTAGTTTAAGATCTTAAATTTTAATCTAAAATCTCCAACTCAAAGAGTTATTAAAAATAACAAAAATTCTCAGCTTCAACAGCAAATAAAATAATAAATAATATTTTGAATTTTTAAAAAGCGCTAAACAGAAATAATTTTCATCAGCTGTATGGTAAAAATGTGGCTGAATGGAGGACTTGAATAAAAAATATTTATTTGTTCAAAAATGGATAAATGTTGAAATATTCAATGAAATTTGAATATATTGAAGCTAAATACTATCAAAAAATTATTTTATCATAAATGATTTTTAAAAAAGTACTTGAAAACTGGGTTCAAATTATCTAAAGCATTAGTAAAGTACTTACAAGTGTTCCCAGTTTTGTATGAAATGACAAATTAAAATAAAAGATGGAAAAATATACGAATAATTTTTTCATAAGATCAATAGTGCATATCGCCAATATTTAGAAAAAAGTTTTTCATCTTCATCGATTATAGCAAGGAAGTAATGAAACCTTATAAAGACAAATCAGGTGATTGTACATCTAAATGCATAATTGCACTCTTGTGGAAAATAAGAAAAGAAACTAATATCAATCTATTGCGGAACATAAATAAAAGAAGGAATGTGAATAAAAATTCACATTCCTTATTAATCATTAGCCATAGATTGGATTAGATTGTTTGGATCTTTTCTAGCTCAAGAGCGTGGTTTTGACTGTGCTGCGCCAAAACAGAGGTATAATCATATCAATTTAAAAAGCATTAGCCGGTATGGGCGAGTTAAGCCTTTTAGGAAAAAATGAATAGTCCTTCATCAAAAGCTGTTAGTTGGGTCTATGAAAAGACAGGAAAGATGAATGGGGAAAAAACTATATAATTAATTTTACGAAAAACCTTATTATCAAGAAAATTAAGATGAAGAATGATAATTAAGAAAAAGGCAATGAAACAAGCAATTTAAAGCTAAGAATTTTACGTAAAAACCTGATTTATTTTATGCCAAATTATGCCAATTAAAAGACTGTATTATTATTTTTTGTGATCTAATCGTGATTCAAATTTACAAGGTACTTTTCTCCTAACTCCTAAAGACATAAATATACAAGTAATATCAACCTTGAAAAAGGTATTCTAATTCAGGAAATTACTCGCCTGACAACTCGTCAAAATAGATCCTATTTTAAAAATAATAACGCGAATTGAATAAACTTCGTTCGTATATATTTTGAAATTTTTTAGATAAATATATAAGCAATCTTTTGCCTAAAAACAATCTTACTTTTTCCACTTAATATTTTCTAATTTTGTATAATAAATTGATATTATGAAATTTGCACTACTATTAAATCCTATATTATCTACGTGTTCAAAAAATGAGTAAATAATCTTTTCACAGGTGATTAAAAAGAGATCAGGTCACGACCACATAACATTTGATATCTAACAGCACGTTGTCTTACGCTTATTGTGCAGTCACGTGAGCATGAATTGATTTCGCAAAAATATTCTTGTTAATAATATTATAGAGAATGTGGAGGGGATGCTGTAAGACAAGAAATCTCAGTAGTACGTTCTTAAGATTATGGTGGGGCTGGGTGACAGAATTAAGCTAAAAAATTAAGAAGAATTATCAGTGAAACGATATTTTTAACCTCTCTAGCAGCTACGGTAACCTGATAGTAAGATCTCAACTTGAAGGTGGAAAAGTTCCCGGGTTCAACATCTCATTTCATCAAAGAAACGAGATACAATGGACTTGGTATTGGTGATTTTGATTCTAAGAATCAAGCATGCTCATTGAGGTATGGCTTGGAAGTTCGGAAAAAGGGTGATAGTTCATATGTTGTCCTCTTCTTTTTACTTAAGTTCAAAACTTCAAAGCAAGCATGAAATAGCTCACATTTTTCTTCAAAACGAAACTTGAATATAGCTAAACCTAACATAACCTACAATTCTTCAACTTACATACAACTGAAATCCTTGCGTTAATTGCAGTTGTAAAAATGTATTACATTCTTATGTCATTGACAATTCTCAATACATATGTATCATAATTACAATTATTTCACGATGACGAATTATATTTATATGGAGTGCTGTTCTTCTAATTTACTATTTCGCTCATTTTCGTAACTTTTCCTATTTATAGAGAATGAGTTTTGTCTTTAAATTAGATATATAATTGAACTAAACATTAGCTTCCCTATGTTGTGAAATGCATACAACACAGATTAAGAACTCTTATGATCTCTAGTTTTATTTCAGTGTAATGTTCTGAATAGGGAAACTAACCACCAGCTGTACAAATTTAGCAGCTGCTTCAATTTACAAGGTTATTCAGTACGACCTTGTAATAAAATACTTTTTTTAAGACGTGACTTGTTTTGATAACGAGAATTACTTTTTTAATTGAAATGCTGTATTAGATTTATTTGAAAATTGAATCGAGGAAAGTCCCCGATTAAAATGAAGCTCTATCTCAGTAATTGTATTGCAACTAAACATTTTAATATTTTAAATACTCCTTTCGATAAAAGAAAATTTGGAAGGATAAAAAGTTAAAGGATATGTTCTTTAAGTGAGTGTACGTTGATGAGATGAACGAGATATGGATGTTTTATGGAGAATATAATTAAGATCTTGTAAAAATGTATCCCATTGTGATGTGCTGGAATTGAGTTGGAATTTTTTTTTTTTTGATATATACGGCTTGTTTGAAAAACGAGAATTGCTTCTTTAGGTGAAACACTATACATGAATTTGTTTTAAAAAAGAATCGAGGAAAATCTCTATGATCTAAGAAACGTTATCTCATTAATTGTATTGCAAACTCACATTTTAAAATTTGCAAATTTTTCTTCTGATAAGAAAAAATAATTGACAGGATAAAAAATTACAGAATACGTGTTTAAATTAAATGTGCGTTGATGTTGCGGTTGATAAATGACAGTTTTATCGAAAAGATCTTGAAAGTATTAGGAACATTTCTTCGATTGTTATAAATGGATTTCATTTTTTCACAGATATCAGTGATAAACTTTAAGACTCAATATTTAACTGCAATATAGCATTTGGATTAATATTAAATCAACACCTGGATAATAATACACCTGGATAATAATAACCTGGATAATAATAAAGACTTTCATCTGGATAATAATAAAGACTTTATACCAGATACTCAGGTGGGGCAGTCACATTTGACATTCACTATTTAGTGGAGCAAGCATGCTGTTCATCTAGTTTGCTCTTCTACCTCAACATCAGCCTGTTAGATCATCTCAGAATTCTTCTTCATAATGCTTCACTCAATGGTGGAGGGTTGGTCGGCTAAATACAAGAAGTCTCCCTTACAGCATTCTAAGAACTCATTCCAATCACCATTTATAATTTAGACGATCCTAGAACGATCTTAAAATTCTATCTCAGACTCTCTTGATGCGACTACATCTAGCTATGTAATCACCAGTGACCATTTTTAAAGGCGACTGCATCTAGAAAAAGTCATTAGCGTGCGATTCACATCTCAATGACAAACTATAAGTAGGTCTTGAGAAGACCAAATGATTCATCTTAAGCTTTAAATTTTTTAGAGAAATTGACGTATTATTACTGTTTCGGGATGATAAAGATTTCATTAAAGTAGGATTTTCCTCCTTACATTTGCTTGTGAAAGTATGAAAACGATTGCCGAAATTAACATAATTTATGCACAAACAATTTAGTTTAGTTAGAATAATATTCCTCTTATTAACCTTTGTCTAATTAAAATAAAAAAGACCAAGTAAAGAGGATCTTCTCATTTGAAAGTTTTATTCAAATCAGCTTCTTGATGGTACGTGATCCGATTATCAAAAGAATTTATCCCGTAGGAAAAAGTTTAGAAATGGCTTGTTTCAATATTTACATGTGCATGGAGCACCATTTTATTTCTGTTATTTCATAATTATCCAGGACAGTAATTAAAATTCTTTTTCTTCATATTTATCATAAAAACTCCATGTGTGTTAAACTTATGTAGTAGATAAATCTACCGTATTGAATGATGATTCAATAAAATTAAAACACATAAAAATTTCTAAAATTAAAAGATATTTTTTTATTTCTAAAATACTTTGAAAATTGACTGTATCTTTACAAAAGTATTATTTCATCAATTATGCGTCTCATTTTTATAGTTACAGTGGTGATTTGATCTGAAAGATTAAGCCTAGTTTTGTAATTATTCGAGAGACCTCAAATATTTAAGCAATGTTCAGGAAGCAAGGATAATACTTAGAATAGCACATCAAATTTCCACACCGCATCAACATGATAATTTTGGGAACAAAAGGAGAGATTTAACAAGCAGAACAAATCTTAGAGGTTAAGGAATTTGAATTAGTGATTTCTCCAACCACAAAGCTAAAAAAAAAACCTCTGCAATGAACCAAATAAGTTGCTATGATTTCGAAAAAGTTTTTAATTATTGTGTTAAATTCTAAATCCTTGATTTGTTATTATTATTACATTCGGGGATCTTTTATATTGAAAGATCTTTTATATTCTTTTATATAACGTGCAATAGTTGTGAAAGTAATTTGAATTTATCATTTTTTTAATAAATTTTTTGTTGCTATATAATATTCAGAGAATTAATAGAACAAAGTTATTATCAAAACATATTAAACATTATATACAATAATACTTGGGTTGGCAACTTGCCAGCGCACGACCCGAGCGCCCTCTAACGTGGACGGGGAGGAAAAACGAAAGAGGGAGAGAGAATTGGTGTGGGAAAAAGTTTGCAGGAAGAATGTAAATCCGCGTGATCTGTTTTGTTTTCATCTGTAATAATAGTGGTGTAGTGTCCTTTGTCCATGTAGATATATGTTTGATTGTCAATGTAGATATATGTTTGAAAATAATCAATTTGAAAACTTCTGACTATGGTAGTCATCTTTTATTACTGGACGCCACCGAATCCCGAGCGACAAAACACATTAGGGGTAAGTCCCCCTCTGAAATCTTTTCTTATTATTAGAAATATAACGAGAATTCAACAACTTGTTTTAAAATCAAACAAATTTAAATCAATTTCTAAATGATAAAATCCATGCTCCCAGTGCCATCGTTTATGACTGACTGAAGTGTAATGAAGTTGACATAGTATACCGGGTAAGTCATTACTATTTGAAAAAATGCTAACAATTAAACAAATAATTTATGACACGAAAAGCATAAGACAAAGTTTTAACAAGTATAATGTAACTTGCATTAAAAAAGCAACTTCAGATTAAATTTTTTAGTGATATTTGTTCGCTGTCTTGATTTTTAGCATGAAGGCCGTTCGCAAAGCGTAAGAGATGTAATTTATTCTGAATATTTCAAGAATCCATTGACTTTTAGCAAGAATCGACAGTTTTTAACTTTGAGGGGTTAAGTAAGAGGTATTATTACCACAATACTATCCAAGCAGGTTGAAGTTTTATTTATGAGGGACTGCCTGAATGTTATGATGAAACATATATTGTTCCTCCAGATAATTTTCATCTAGCATTTGAAAAAAAAATATATAAGAGGATTGTGATGTTTGGCTACCATTGGCGACGCCTGCAGAAACGATTGGCGAGGTTTGCCACCCCTTTTGGGGTTGTTGTTGTTTTTGCTTTTGTAAGGAGAGGGGAGAAGAGCTTGTGTAGCGGACGGAGAAGGGTGTCTCCTGCTCTTGCTTGGATTTAGAATAGATATTTAAAGAAAAATCTGAGTGCTGTATTTTATTTGAGTATGTGCCTTTTCTAAAGAAGTATAAAAAGCTCGAGTCATTACAACACGCTCTCTTTCGAGAACCAGAGATTAGTAAAGTATAGTTGCTTATTTAAAAAGAAAAATGTTTAAGAACGTCAGAAAAGAAGATTTGGTGATTGTATTGAATGAAATTGGAGAAGTAGCGACGATTGACATGAAGTTAGTTGAGCTAAAGAATAAACTAATTGATAGCGAAGAATATAAGAAAGATGAAGAGTTTGTTAGAAATTATTTGGTTTCTACAGTGGAAGATAGAAGGCAAGAAGAGGAGAGGAAAAGGCAAGAAGAGGAGAGGAAAAGGCAAGAAGAGGAAAATAGAAGACAAGTGGAAGAAAACAGAAAACAGGCAGAGGAAAACCATAGGAGAAGATTGGAGGAATTAGCATGCGAAGCGGAACTGGCCAGAGTGCGGAATAATGAAAATGGAAGTTTGAGCGGTAGTGATCGCAACGGAGATGAAAGTGAAATGTCCCTCGACAAACTCATTAAAGGAGTGGAAGTTTTGACAATCCCAGTACCTCAAAAGACAGAATCGTGGAATTTATTCTTCGATTCAATGGAACGAGCATTTAGACATAAGAGGGTTCCTGAGGAGTTTCAAGCGGAAATTCTATTGAGGTTACTTGGAGATAAAGCTTCAAATGTGCTGGTCTATATTCAGGAAGAAGATATGAAAAATTACGTTAAGGTAAAGAAGTTAATTTTAAAGGAATTTGAACCGACGCCACAGGTTTGTCTGGAAAACTTCAGAAAAGCAAAAAGAAACCTTGGAGAAACCCATATCCAGTTTGCATCCCGATTAACATCGATATGGGAATATTATTGTAAATTGAGGGAAGTGAAAGATTTTCATTCTCTTAAAGAACTCATAATTTCAGACAAATTGTTTGATTTACTGGACAGGGAAACGGCATCGCATATTTCCATACGACAAGGAGAGAAATGGTTCCGACCGCAGGATCTCGCCAAGGAGTGTGACATTTACTTTGGGGCCAGGCAGAAACCATTCGACGAGGTCCAAAGTGATGTTCGAAGATCGAACTTTTCTCCAAATAAATATATTCCTCCTCACCATAGAAGAGAAACAAGAGGAAACGATAACCTCCCTAGAAGAAAACAATGTTATTCTTGTGGAAGCCACCTACATTTGGTAAAGGACTGTATGGACAATAGAAGAAGGGATGAAATCGTGGGACAACCTGAAAGAAATCCGAATGTTAATAGGAATTGCAATTCATCAAATCAAGCTGTGGTAGCAAAAGTAGAACTTTCGCACTTACGATTAGAGCCAACTCCAAATCTGGTCACACCTTTAAAGAAAATTGCTATATACATTAATGAGAAAGAAATTGAAGCGATTATTGATTCCGGAACTCAAATTTCGATTATTCATTCATCGTTGGTGTCTGAATTGTATGATATAGATGGAGGCAAGATTTTGTTAACTCCTGCATTTGGCAATCAAATAGAAGCGAGAATATATCGAATTCCCATTTCTTATAAAAATCAAGCAAATTTATTTAATACTGTCGATGCTCTAATCGCAGTAACTGATAAATTGAATGTACCCTGCTTAATAACACCTGATGTGTATGAATTATTGGTCAGTCCAACGGAAGAGTATTTTAAAGAAGAGAGTAGTAAAGCTAATGCGCCAAATGTGAAGCATGAAACACCAAGTGAAGTAACAGCTTGCTTTTCTTTATTACAACCCTTAAGCGCACCTGCGAAAAAGAGCAGCTGGGGTCAGGACTGTGTAAGCGGAGACGAAAACAACAATCTTAATGATGCGACAACACCGGAAGCTGAGATGGGACCCATTGGTGGTGAAGTAGTAAATTTACGAATAGCGCAGAGAAGTTGTGAGTCACTTAAGAATGCTTACCGTCAATGGAAAAAGAAAACAAATGGACGGGAACAAGTGCTGGAGCTAGCGCATGAATCAATTTTTGGTGCACACATGGGAATACGAAAAACTAAAGAGAGAATTCGACCTGGTGAAATAGTCAGAGTCGTTCCTCCACATGCCTGTGTAGTCAAATTACCTAATGGAAAAAGAAGGAGAGTCCATGTGAACAAAATTCGAAAATTCCATACGAGAGTTAATGCAGTGGGAGTTATTTTTGAGGACGAGGAAGAATTTGGAGAAATTATAACAGTTCCTAAGAAAGATTATTCTGTGCCTTTGAAGAAAAGTGAAATTAGTGAGATTGATTTGGAGCATTTAAATGAACTACAGAGAAGACATATAAAAGCTCTAATTAAAAAACACCAAGGATTGTTTACTGGAAAACTCAAAAAAGCAAAAGTTGAAGGACATAAAATTCGCTTGATACCAAATATGGAAAGGAAAAAGCCGTATATTTATCGAATACCGGAGGCTTTGAAGAAAAAAGTTGATGAACAGGTGGACGAATTATTGGAAGCAGGATTAATAGAAGAGAGCGACGCCGACATAGCACATCCAGTAGTGTGCGTTAGTAAGAAGGATGGGAGTTTGAGACTTAGTGTAGATTATCTAACACTGAATGCTGTTACGAAACCAGATGATTTTCCTATGGAAAATGCTATCGACTTAATGTATAGTATAGATAAAGCTAACATCGTCACAACCTTGGATCTATTAAAGGGATGCTGGGCTATTCCAATGGAAGAACAAAGTAAAGACTATACATCTTTTAAAACTCATAGAGTTCAATATCGGTTCAATGTTTTACCGTTTGGACTTAAAAATTCTGCGTCCACATTTCAAAGAGTCATAAATAATATTTTAAAAGATTGTAGTGAATTCGCAAGAGTATATATTGATGATATTGCAATATTTTCACCTGATTTTGAAACTCATCTACAACATCTGGATTGTATATTTACGAAATTAGATAAATGTGGTTTCACTGAAAACTCGAAGAAATGTTCATTTGCGAGAGCTCAAATCAGATATCTTGGACACATAATAGGCTCTGGAAAGCATCAACCGGATCCAGAAAAGACAAGAGCGATACAAGAGTTGGAAGTACCAAGAACAAAAACTCAGCTGAAAAGTGCACTTGGATTGATGAACTATTACAGAGATTACATTACAAATTATGCCAAAACTGCTCATCCCCTTACAGAATTGACGAAGAAACGAGCACCGGAAATCCTTGATTGGAAAGAAGTGCATCAGGAATCCTTTCGAGAGCTGAAAGATAAATTGCCAAAAAACTACAGAACGTCATACGCCATCGTTGAAACAACCTTTCCTTATTCACACGGATGTATCTCAAATAGGTATAGGAGCATGTTTATCACAGAGCAACAACGGAAAGCAGTATCCTATCTGCTATGCGAGCCAGAAATTGACTCAAGCCCAAACTGAATGGCCAACGATAGAGAGGGAGGCTTATGCAATAATATGGGCATTGAAGAAATTCGAAGCATGGATTTTTGGAGCGTCTATTAGGATCATCAGTGATCACAATCCTCTGACTTACATCGTTAAGAATGCTCCGCAGTCATCTAAGTTACAAAGATGGACTCTAGCTCTACAGAGATATCATCTAGATATAGAACATTGCCCAGGAAGCAGACTGGTGAATGCAGATGCGTTATCTAGACTGCCCATTTGAAGGATGTAAATAGAACTTTCATTTATAATTTTAATATATGTATAAATATTTTACTGTATTTCTATTTGGTAATTTTGCATGCTTAATTTTTTTGAAAATTTGATTGTGGATTTAAATGTTGTATATTTGCATATTGTAACGTTTCGGCAGACCGTCATAATGGTAGACAAATTTTTTTAATTTCAGATAACAATTAAGTTAAGATTAATCATTATCTTGGGGGAAAGGTGTGATGTTTGGCTACCATTGGCGACGCCTGCAGAAACGATTGGCGAGGTTCGCCACCCCTTTTGGGGTTGTTGTTGTTTTTGCTTTTGTAAGGAGAGGGGAGAAGAGCTTGTGTAGCGGACGGAGAAGGGTGTCTCCTGCTCTTGCTTGGATTTAGAATAGATATTTAAAGAAAAATCTGAGTGCTGTATTTTATTTGAGTATGTGCCTTTTCTAAAGAAGTATAAAAAGCCCGAGTCATTACAAGGATGATAAAGAAAAGATACATAATTGTGATGCTGAGCCAAATCTCGCTTGATGTACCATATCTAAACAAATCAAGGAACCAAAAACTTATAATGAAGCGGAGCTGGTACTTTCTGTTGATAAGTTAGCTTGGAGTACCTAGGTATCATCTTAAAATTTTATCTCAGCCCTTACTTAAGGCGGTAGGTTTTCTTCCTGAAGGATTATCAGAGAAATATCCTCACAACTAAGTTAAGCTTGTAGGAAAAATGAAGCAAACATTCGGCAATCAGTTTATTCCATCTAACAATTCGCTGTTAAAGTGCGCATATCTGTATTAGTTTTTAAATCTGACAGAGATAGATATAACCTGATACTTCCAATTTGCTTTTATCAGCCTTGTAATATCCTTACCTACCAGGTCAATGGTGAGCCAGACGAAAATTTTCAAGCGAAATTGGAACACTAAGTACTCAGAACTATTTTATAATTGTCGTGATTGAGCCATCATAATATTCAGATCCATTTTGTAACAATTATATTAATTTTATGTAAAACTAGTTTTATTATAATATTAGATCAATAATCAATCGATAATTTTTTCTCAGAAGTTTTTCATCGTTGTAAAATTAATGTATTATTTATCTTACAAAATTTTCTCAAAGACGAAATTTTGAAAGATAAACTTAAAATAAATTATCATGATCTAGTGCTGAGCTATTTGTTGCATCCAAATGACAGAGGACCGTAAATGTGTAATAAAGCCAATTGCAAAATATCCATCATCGGCCAGTGCACCATCCCTCACATTGGAAGTATGACCCATCATCTAGATCTAGCCAATCAACACCATTATTGTTCTGCCATCCAATTAGGCAACTTAGTTACTTATCCGGCGACTCTTTATCCGCGTACTTAGGCCCCTACCCCCTTCCCCTCCAGAGTAGCAAATTTGAAGGATACAATTGTTATTTTTTGTTACTTAACATCTTCCGAAAATTCAGTAAGCGATTCTTTTAACTGCCCTGGCAATAATGAATATGTGGTAAATACATATGAAAAGGACTACCTTATGATTAAGCAGTATGATAAAGCAGTACCTTATGATTATTATTAAGTGACATATTTCAAAACATATCTAAGAGAATAAATTGTATAATCCAATGGAACTGGGCAAATTCAAGATCAGCAAGATAAAAATCAAAATTTGATTTATCCGAATTAAAGTATTTGGTCTAAAAATGAGTATGGCAAGAGAAGACTACAAGATGAAAACGACAAAAAAAAGTTATGTAGGATTTCATTTATTATGCATTGATTATTTAATATTTGTTTTAATAAATAATACATAATAAATAAAAAGACATTAAGCAATTTTAATTTTAAAAAACTAATCATTTTCAAAATTATAATTAGAAATATTTTTTTAAATAATTATTATAAATGAGTTGTATACAATTGTTTAAATTCAACAGCTGTACATAAAACTTCAAACTAAATGGTACAATCTCCATTTATAGTGCTCAAAGCTTTTCAAAAAGAAAAATATATTGCCCATAAAGTAAAACCGACATTTAAAAACTTGGTTTAAACTACGCATTTATAAATGAAACGAAAATAATTCAAAAATGGAAATAAAGTTTCGGAAACTTTAGTTTTGACTTCGAATATACGAAGATAAATTAGAATTATAGACAATACTTTTATATTATTTTAAGAGGTAATTCGGAAGTGTAGGGAAATTCGAGTTTAAAAAGCTCTATTTAGTAGATTACATGTATAGATATACTTTGTTATCTATTGATGAGTCAGCATCTCAGATTTCTTTAAATATTGTTACAGAAAACGAAAAATTTGGGAAAGTAAAATATATAATGAATAGAATAGAAAAAAGTCTTAATAAAGTAGATTATCAACCACATCAAGTAATTTATTATCAACCTATGAATAAGACAAAATGATACAAAATGAATAATTATTATTCCTCATTCTTAGAACATGTTTTCAACCTCTGATGAATTCTATTTAAATTCTACAAGAGTTAAACATATTTTCAATTCATATCTTTAAAAAATTATCATGAAGCGTCGAATGAAGGAAAACATACAAGAGTGTGAAATATCAGATTTCTTTTATGCATAATGAGGAAAAGTGAAAAGTTGAAAGCTTTTCAACATTTTATTAACCTTGATTTGAAGAATTCAAATTTGACGTGTTCAGATTTCAAATTCGATACAGTAGAATTGTTTTCAGATGAAAGAATACTTGACACAAAACAAATGAATTAATGCATTAAGTAATGTATCGCAACTTAAAAATGCTCTTGGTGTACATATGAAAAAATACAAAAGAATATATAATAAAACAAATTATTAATATTTCAGTAAACTCGATTCATGATAACAAGAATTTATCAAGTAACTATTTAAATTAATTATGACGAAGTAAATTTGAACTTTTAGAAAAAAAAAATACTTGACAGTAATATGGCCATTCATATTTGAAATTAAAATGTGTTGCTTGAAACAATTTTTAAAATTTGCGATTAATTATACCAACTGTCATCCTTAAATTTAAAAATAATTATTTTCATTTTTTATTATACCTTAAAAATTTTTACGATAATCTTTTTTACAGTAATATGACTCTAAAAGATGATTTGCCACATTTCTATTTTTCTCAATAAATTCCTTTCCGTTCTGTATAAGTCAATTATGCAAAACCAAAGAAAAGATGAATATACACATTTTCATAATTTTTATGAAGATGATATGTTTATTTTCATTTTAAATAGTAGAATGTAAGTGAAAAAAACAGTCCAAAGGGAAAACAATATTTTTCCTAAATGCTGTCAAAAATTCTAAAGGTCAAAAATTTTGAAACATTCTCCAAAATTCCTGCGAGATAACGAAGAATAAATATTTAAACAAAGTCTCAAATTTAAAGACATTGCAGCTGCAGGTATTACAATCACTAGTGATGTTATTTTTCCAAAGTTATGTTTATGTAGCCTCTTATGATTCATATACAACTAAAAAGATATGAGAAAATTCATTACTTATTATTAAATAGAGTTATGGTCTCTGAGACCTAGTGGTAAGATCTCGGTTTTGTTTGGAGACCTATAGGTTTGAAATCCGATTCCCCGAAATATATAAAAAAATGTCGTATATGCTGCTCTTGTGCATATACAATTTCTTTATAGCTCTCCGAAACATATAAAAATAATTTGCCATATAAGCTACCAAGTGCACCTTAAATCCTATACTATTGACTAAATGTCTGCCGTTGATTTAGTGCAAAAGTTTAAGGAAAGGGTGCTCAGTTATCGTTCTTTCTATCTGTCCGCAATTCAGAATTTTGAAGCTCGTCTCAAAATGGTCTCTTTGGATCTAAGTGGAACTTTAATACACCTAAGTTATTCAAAAGTATTTAAAATCCTATGTTTAAAAGGGTTTACATTCCTTCAATTCAATTACTACACGGAAAAAATAATAAATTTACGAGTTCAAAGAAAGATCGACTACTCAAAATCAAGTGGAGGATAGTCTGCATTTGTTAAAAAGAAACATTTTACGAGATAGAAAGCAGGGAAAAGGTTAATATTTCCCTTTTTTACCTAATAAAACTTTTGCATTTAACGGTGAATTAATTTCAACCATCTTCAGAACTGTCGGTTAAATAAATGTTTATTTCAACGTATTATTTGTTTGGGAGCAATTTTGAGACAAATATAACATGTTGCTTGTTGCATGAATCACCTGTGATTCACACTTATTTTCTAATAAGATGACTCCTTGTTTCTTCCTTTAAGACTAAGTAAAGAAGGGAGTATCTTGTTAGATAAATAGGCTTTATTCGTGGCGGTGAAAATGTTAAGGTTATTTTACTAATGATTAAAACCTATATTGCCTATATAAAGGAGATCTGCATATTTCGTTTTCAAAAGACATGAAAAATGGAGTGATAACTGAAGTTTTGACTATTACGAACTGCATTTAAATAGAGATAAATCTGGATTTATGATAATGAAAAAGGTTTAAAGAAATTTATCATCAATATTTAATAACATATTTAATCGTAGGATGCTTTCATAATAAGTATATTTTACTCTTATATAACTGATTTAAGATTTACAATATTTCAAAAAGGTGAAGCAAACTGTAAAAGATAGCAGAACTCACAAAACATGTATTTGTTTTTATAGAATGCAAGGTCTGAAAGGAACTGAGGTATTATCCAAAGAGAAGAGGCGAAAATACAAGAATGATCGGTAAGTTATAATTTTTTTTAAAGAGAAATAGTTAAAATAATTGCTTTGAAACAACGATTGGCAATGGCAATAGAAGCAGAAGCGAGGCAATTTTTTTAAAAAAAATAGCTAGTGACAGATATTGTTGTTACTCTCACCCCAAGTGGGAAGTTCTCCATCATGTTGCAATCACATCAACTGAGATGTAATTTTCAAACATAGATTTACTTCAACTTTTGCTGTAACATTTAATGAGTGGGCATTTCTGCACTACGATTCAGATCATGTTGTATGGGATGAAAATATTTGTTTCGATGATTACTGAAACATTTAAAGAATTGCTCCATCTTTTTAAAAACAGTCGGTACATCTTAGTCTGGTCATTTAAATTTTAGACTGTATGAAATTTACTTCAACAGTGTAAAGTCTCGTATATTTAACTTAGAAGATTCAAAGAAAAGACTAGTATTTTTCGCGCATTCTGAATTAAATACTTTTTAAAATATATAATACGCATATTTTAATTAAATAGAGTTTTATTTTAGAAGGACACTTTATGAATGAAATCTGTATTTCAAGTTTTGGGTGGAATATTAGAAATGTGTGATTTAATACGACCTTGTTGTGATTTAATACGACCTCATCTTATTGCAAATTCTTATGAAACGAATTGTGTGATTTAATATGATCTTGAACAGAATGCAAAATAACAACAAAAATAAAAACAGTACTATCGACCTTTACACCGAAAGTATTTTTTTAAGGTACATTAAATCGAACAAAAAAACTTGTTCTGCCAGTTGAGCTACATGCGAGGTAAAAAGTTATGTCAGATTTTCTTTCAGACGCCGTTTTATTTAATGCAGTTATACAGTAAGGTAGCATAACCCATTTGAGATGCAACTGATACAGAAAAAAATATATATACCGTTCATTGTTTTAAAACGTTTGATTGCATCAGAAGTATTTTGTTGCACAATTTGTGGAGTAATTTTGGGCAATTTCCTGTGCTTAAGAGCAGTTGAAATTAGTGAAATTGAAATCCGAAAAATGGTCGTTGGTTCTTGTTAGTATACCTGCATCCAAATCAGGTTGCTTTTTTTAATACTTTTCTCCGAATTGATTTCAAGAACAGATGCAGTATATCCCATTTAAATAAGCAAGGTTTGGGAATTCTTTATTCTCTGGCTTTATTGTCTAAACTGGTTGATACTGGTTACTGTTGTCACGGAATGTTGATTTCAAATATTTTATTACACCTTTGAGTATGATGTCAGGAAAATGCGCATGAGCATAATTAATCAAAATTATTTAAAGGGGTCAAGAAATATTTCCAAAGGAAGAGCACATCATTGTATAAGACATGACATTTTTATCAAATGTTTTATTTCAATTTATCTACGTTCACAACAATAATTAAATTTTAAAATATATTATGCATCTAGCCGAAACATGATGTTATATATTACAGCATGTTATTAAAAGTTAAAGTAGTATTCACAGTTGTTATTTTAGAGTAATTGAAACCACTGACGTTTCATGCTAATTTTCTGATTTCTAACTGACAGTAATTCACTAATAGCTTATTGAAAAAAATTCTGTCTCTTTTTTTTCTGAAATCCATTAATATACCTTTTTTTTCAGCATACAAATAAATTATAGAAAGTATTGTAAACATCAAAAACTTCAACTTTTAGATTTTTATGAAATTCCGTGTTTTAAATCTTCCTGGATATAAAAATTGCATTTTTAGGATTGTGTTTGTATGTCTGTTAAAATAATGACTTCAAAATGAAACCAGCTGGATAGATAAAATTTGGTAATCGGCCTTTACGAGAAAATCGCAATTATATCTCAAATTTAGGACGAACTGAAAACTCTGTCTATCTGTTCGTGCCAATGCACATAATAGCTGAAAAATACAAAGATCTAAATTAATGAAATCTGGAGTAAGGCTTTATTTTTAGAATTGTAGATATGTATCAAATTGTGGGCCAAATTCATCATGGGGGAACTATTTGTTGATATGTCCTTTCCACAAATTAAAGCTTTCACACCAAATTTACTGTTATATAACAAGTATAACACGAAATCCTTAAAGAGAAATTCTGCAACCTGTTCGTTCTCCAGCTCATGAACTTGATAATAAATAGTAGATTGATGAAATTTGGCGTTATAGTTTTATCACAAGAATTAAAGATGTGTATCAAACTTTGAATTAGACTCATCTTAGAGAGGGTTATTCGCTTTTATACCTATTCATGTGTTTATAAACGCGATAATTTCAATTTATAGATTTCAAAAAACACTAGAGGAGTGAATTTTAATACATGATCCTTTTATACTTATATCTCAATTATTATTATAGCTATTGTTGCTATTTTTGATCATTATATTGAGATAAAAGGGAATATAATGGATGAGACAACTGAATTTAAAGGTATTTCCAATATTACAAACGACAAAGATGGTCTCTGGAGACTTATAATTCATATTAGATATAGAAAATTTTTAGA
Organism: Argiope argentata; assembly: GCA_026289955.1. Classification (NCBI taxonomy): domain Eukaryota; kingdom Metazoa; phylum Arthropoda; class Arachnida; order Araneae; family Araneidae; genus Argiope; species Argiope argentata. Next base: position 6,226,003 of record JAOUZG010004146.1, on the reverse strand, counting down.
GAATTTTATTAAATATTTTTATTTAATTGGATTTTATAAATACTTTTCCTTATAAATGTTGAAGATTCCAAAAGAAAAACGTGCGCCGAAAAAAATTCGTCCTTTAAAATTTTATGCTCATTTTGGTTAAAGAAGAGTTGGTCTTGCATATAAAGTGATTCAACAATTAATTAAAATTGTAAATAAGAATTTGTTGAATTTCCTGATACAGAAATTTTTACTTCATTTCTCTAAAGTAACAAAGTAATTTATTACCAGCAGGGAACAGTAAACAAAAATATTAAGACAAATTTATAAAAAAATATTAAAAAGTCATATTGGTACGATTCGCTATGGTGTAGGTTTAATATTTTTGGGATTTAAGATTAAGTATTTAAGACTTGATTTATGCTTATTATATGCAAGTTTTGTTTATTTAATAAGTTTCTCAACTGTATGCCTCTAACGGGGAAAAAGTAATGAAGTAAAAGGATGAATACAAACTTCCTGTTAGATCTGATGGCTTAACTTGTGTTCGCACTTTTTATATACATACAATTTATGGCCATTTTAAATCCTTATACTGGTCAAGTACCTTTTCTAAGTTATTCAAGGTTTTCTCGTATCTGATTTGAAATGGGAAAAATAGGAAAAAAGGCATTGGAAATTTCGCATTATAATTTCGGTCATGGAAATGAAATAATTCTTTGGAGATCATTAATGTCTAACTTTCAAAATAAATCCTTAGTTATTTTGGTCATGAATTAAATGTAAATTGTAATTTTCAGAGTACAGAAAAAGTGCTAAAAATATTTTATTCTGCAGGCGATAAATGTAAATCAAGCCGATGAATCATACATTAATACGAATAAAAAATGAAAAAAAAAATCAGTATCAGATTTAGCATTTTTATTTTTGAAGCAGTGGTGGTGTAATAGGTCATAGAGTAGTACCATATGCTCCAGGCGTCTGTGTTGAGAGACGAGGCGAAGATAAAATATTAATGCATCATTTTTTTAAAAAAAAGCTTCTGGAGGAGGTGAAAAATGGCTCCATTTAAACTGGGCGCCATTTTTTACCACATAATTGGTCTTAAAGAATTTTATTATTTATGAATTAAAACTCAGAAACAAAATGTGGCGAATTCAGAAATCATGGGCCTTGAGGTGTATACATTATTAGACCCCTCATTTAATATTGCAGTAAATTTCGCTTCATATTTCAAAATATTTATAACAATAAATGTTTAACTTAATTAAAGCCTCATTTAAGGTCATTTTTCATTAAAAATATATATAAATGTTTTTTTATTTTTTTATTTGTTTATTTATTATGACTCATGTCTTAGTGTTATTTTTGTACGTAATATTACTTAAATAGACGCTTAGTGTTTATGGATATTTGCATTAACAGAATGAAACAAATAAGAACTTGTTCAATTATACTTGAGGAACTTATAGGAACTTGTTCAATT
>JAOUZG010004146.1:6204075-6224540 GCA_026289955.1 Argiope argentata | reverse complement strand
GAACTTGTTCAATTATACTTGAGGAACTTATAGGAACTTGTTCAATTATAAAAGTTTTAATATTCTTAATTTAAGGAATTTATATTTTTAATTGAATTATAGTGAACAACTTAACAATTTAACATGCACAGTATCATGCAATGCATTAGACATTAAATGACAAATGCAATGACGTATATCAGCTAACAGTGATATCACTTGGATTGATTCCTTTATGGATGACACGAACTATATTATCTGAGATATGATGTTTTGATCAGGAATGGATTGTATTTAATGGATAATACAACAACAAAATTACAAAAAGATTAGTTGTCTGCTACAAAATGTCGCACAGCAATGTATTGACTACAATAGGAGTTTTTGATTGATTGGTTTTAGTCATTTTCTCCGGAAGAATCTGTTAAGCAACTCTCTTTAAATTATCACTTAATTAAATTGCAGTACATTAAAATGCATTTAAACTGTCAAATTGTGAAAGAAGACATTTTATTCTCACGATACATGCCCATTTCCTCACCAAATTAAATTTGGAGATGAAAATACATAGCATATTTTGCAAAAAAAAGGGGGGCTGGACCTCAAAGCAATAAGATAGCTACTTAGTGTTTTAATAATGAAAGCAACTATGTTTTTCAGAGAATTTCAATATTATTATTCCTGAAAGTCATGGTTTATCAGACTACTAATTCCAGAATAAAATTCCAGAATAATAAAATACAAATTTATCACTTCGTATTAATTTTGCAATATATGTTCTTTAAATTTATTATGTCATCCGCTATAAGTAAAATTACTACCAAATGTCATCAATTAAGTCATTCGAAATGTTTTGTTGCTCTAATCACTTCTAAATGCGAGTCCTCAAAACGATTTATTTATACGAAAACTCAGAAACTTTTGACAACGCGCGGGAAATAAAAATCAAATCCGATTTAATTTGTCAAATCGTAATTGAATCAATAAACCTTATTAAAATTCATCTTTGAAATGAATTTAAAGATAATTTTTCTGCATATATTTTTTTAAAAAAAAAACTATTCTTGTGTGATGAATTTTCTTCAAGGTTTTATCCTCCTAGACATTTGAAGAACAGAATATAAGATGAAATGTTAATCAGTTCTTTTCAAGGTTTTATCCCCATACACATTTGTAAAACAAAGTGACGAAAAGAATATTAGTAAAACAATGCTTTATCGAATCTTCATAAAAATTAAGAATAAAGAAGAACTATAAGAAGTTATGCTTCAGAAATCGGAAGACGAAATTTGATAATTTTCAATGTTTGATATGATCAAACTGCGCCATTTAAATTAATCTTATTACTAATTGTGATAAAGAATATTTCAAATGCGTATAATCACATCTTATTCTCATGAAATATTAGGTATTTTAATGTTGCGTATCTGGTGTTTGCTGCTTTACCGTTATGTCATAGCGTTAAATAAAATGCAACTAAAAGACATGCGTATAATGTTTGTCACATGACAATGAAACCTCTTGAACTGAAACCATTGGCTTAAATATTATTTAATATTAGTGCGTAATTTTCTAATAATATAATAATTTAAGTGTAATAGCAATTTTTAGATGCATATAAGTCATGGGCTTTTAAATGTGTTTTTATTAACTTGAATTCTGTTCCGTTTGTCTATTCGGTGCAAATGCTGAATTTTTTTAAAAACAAACTTACAAATGAAATTTAGAGTTGAAACTTTAAACATAATTCAGAACTGAATGACAATACAACATTAAATCGTTTTCTTGACTGTTTATTATTGTGTTTGTCCGGTAGAATTTTGCAATCTTTAAAAATTTTCGCTACCAACAGATGACGCCATGTTAAGTCGTTAGCTCATCAGGAAGCTAGTTTAAAAGCAATTGAAAGTTTTACACACTCATAAAGCAAAAAATAATTGCTTAAAAGAAAAATATATGACCTTTTTAAAACCGACTGAAAATTATAAATTTCTCCTAGCTCCATTCAGATTCTTAACCTCCTAAAAAATTTCAGATTCACAATCGCAAATTTTCAGAACAATCTGTATGGGTCAGAAGAAATTAATTTATACTTTTTAGTTCATTAAAAAATTTGCATATTTTTTAAAAGTTTACTTAATAATTTTTTTACCTCCTTCGGTAAATTTTTACCTTATAAAATACTACTTTTGAAATCAATATTAAAGGGAACATTTTTGCCTATAAAAACTTTAAAAAAAACCCTATATATAATAATTTTTTAAATTTTTATTCTAATATTTGCCAGAAAAAAGATCAAGCTAGAAAAAATTATATAGTGTAATACTGTTTTATATGTCAAAAATATTCAAACGGTTTATGAAACTATTCAAAGTCTTTCAATTTTAAGTAAGCATTTTTTTACAATTTAGATAATATTTTGTAAACCAACAATTCTTTGGAATTTTTGAAACAATTTATTTTCATTTATGAAAATTCGAAAGAATATATAAATGATATTAAAATGATGTTAATAATATGAAGTATCAATATCAACATCCATCATCTCATATGAATGCATGGCATCAACATTAAAAACGTATGTTAGGAATATATGACCTCCGTGCGTATTTTTCTTCAAACCTCTCATTGCATTAAAAACACGATAGTAACATTTTCTTATCGTGGCATATAACAAGAATATATGGAGTGAATGCTTGTAGCACAGTATATTTTTAAAGCCTTCATCATGTTTTTTTTAAAGCAGTAAGCTTACGAGTATTTTGCATTGCAGCGTGCAACAAAAATGTATGGCACTAGAGACGGTATTCTTTTCACACCCCATCTAGACTAAGTTCACTTTAAAAATGTTATAAACGCACTAATATTTTATTGTCTTGGTACCCAGTAAGATTACTTCCATTGACTTCATCCATCTCTATGCCAGAGCCGGCTTGCTGGCACAGAGGTAGCGCGTCTACCTCGTGTTCTGGAGGTCCCGGGTTCGAGTCCCGGTTCGGGCATGATTGTTCCTTTGTGTGCTATCTGTGAGATGGGTGAATGTGCCCCCCTGTAAAAAGGGGCTGTGCAAGCGTATGTGTGTGTGTGCTTCATCTTCATATGAGCTAGAAGTCAGACTTCTGCCCAAGGGTGCTCAGGGGTTCATACCCTCAGAAGCTACTGCACCCCTCTTTCCGCGGTAAAAAGCGGACACGACATCATCATCATCATCATCTCTATGCCAGTATTTCAAATTAATGCTTTCTCACTTTTTAAAATTTTCAGCGTTGAATCTAGATGTATAAAAACTTAATAAGCCTCATTATGGATTTTAATTTCTTACTATTATTTTAATGATTGCAAACGTTCTTTTGATTAAGAAAGTGTTACTTATTTTTAAATGCATAATTAATAAAAAGGAATTACAATATTATTTCATGCTGTGGAAAGATAATTTTGTAATGCGTTTAATCAATAAAATGAAGTTTTGATAGTAAAATTAAGAAGTCAAAAGATTCATAGATTTCTATTTGTTTCTGAATTAAATAAAGAGATACTTTATTAATTTTCACAGGGCGATGTAATTGGTATATCTGTTCATTTTAAAACTCTTCCGCTGGTTTTTTGAGATATTATTAAATTGTAGTGAAAACTAAAAGTAATATTCTTTATAAAATATATAAAATTGAAAATCAAAATTCTAATTAAAGCATTTAATACAGCTGAATAACACTTACATCGTTGCTTTATTAACGGATAATCTGAATGTTAAATTTTCAAAATCATGTTGGCCAACAAAGAGTTCATTGTTACAATGTATTAAAACCTTTAAACACTTAATAATTTATTTAAAAAATTTTGTGACACAAAACTTTTTTTAAATTCCATAATGCTAATATTTGAATTCCAGTTATGAATTCTTATTTTTCAATTACTACTATTAGCTCACACTCTCCTTATATATATATATAGTTCAAATTTTCAATCGTTAATAAAATACTTTTATTAACGATTGAAAAATTTAACAATTAATTTCCTCCAATCAAGCTTAAGTAAATTTTTTTAAACTTTTGGATGACATTAGATGTTAATATAGTTTTTTAAATATTAATTCATTAATTTTTTAATTAATTAAAAACTAACTTTCTCGTCAAAAATCTTAATTTCCCCATTGCCAAATAAGCAACGAGTTCAGTTTGATTTTCCCCATGCCAATGAGTTAAGGCGTAACATGTTTTCGACCGATTCTGTTTATTTTCTTAATGTTTGATGCATTTAAAATTAAACATTGATAATTAATCAATTTTTTAAAATTCATTTTGAAGTACTTTCGAATTAAAACAATACAGAATAAAGACAATTAAAAATTTCTAATCTACATTGCGCTACCCCAACTGGCGTAGAAAATTCATGCATTTTGCGTTGCCTCAGTTGGCGGTGAATCCTCATTTGGCGTTGCAAATTCACCGCTAGTATAATTTTTGAACAATCATTTATTGTAAATGTAATTATTAGACCGAGATAGCCGGGTTTGTAAGGCGTTGGATTCACCTACCTGGGACTGCGAGTTCGAACCCGCCAGCCGAAGACTGTGTGTATGTGTGGTGGACGCTCCATCTGGTCACAACTTGCTCCATGTCGTGAGTAAGACCACTGGGGGTACTGGGTCAGATGTGATTATTCTCTGTTACAAATCTAAATTAAGATCTGTGGATGAATAGATGAATGAAATGTATGAATGAAGTTTGCCCCGTAAAAAAGGTTTGTAACGTGTGTGAGCTAGAAGTCAGACTACTGCCCACGGATGCTCATAGACCCATATCCTCAGAAGCTACAGCACCTCTCCTTCCGTTGTAAAGCGGAATACGAGAACAACAACAACACTTGTAATTATTTAATAAAAAGTAACTAAAATAAAAAATTTCGTTGTTGAGCTTAGTAGGAATTGATTTAATTTTTTTATATTACTTGTTATACGAATTACTCAAATACAAATGCACTAATAATACCTCGGAGATCTAAAAGTAATTACATATAAACATATTTAGGATGCTAACAAAAGGTAAATTGATTTAGAAGGATTAATTATTTACTAACTATCAGAAGAACGGAAAATTTCACTTCTTATTTTCAAAACAGAATAAATTGAGAATGCAATTTTCATCAATGTTAAATCCTATGAAAATGAAACATTATTGGATTAGTCTATACTTATGTGACGCACATAACCTACAGAGCGTTAAATTAATCTGGATCAGATCCATTGCACATCTTGTTGAACGAAAAGGAATAAGGAATCTGATTTCACGGAACAGTTTAAAATAACGTGATGTATGATGGCATGAAGTATTGCATTTATCAAGCAACAGTATGATATGACATCTCTCGAAGTGTCTCTTGACATCTCTCTGTTGCTCAAAATATTGTTGCACGTTATTAGATGCTAAAAAATTCTTGGATTGAAAGAAAATTTTAGAAAAAGTAATTCTTAAGAATTAGTTTAAGTTTTTAAGAGATAATTTAAGACTTTAAAAGTAATTAAGAGCTTAAAGAAAGCAATTTTAAGAGTTTAAAGAAAGCAATTTTTAATGATTGTAAATGTGAATAGAAGGTTTTAAACATCGTCTAATCTCCAATAAAAACTCGGAATGATGTTGCGAATTGGAAGTAAAATCTCAAGAATTATAACTTCATTCCAAATTTTGACAGAAATTATTGATAAGATATTTGAATGGGGCGCTTTCATAAGAAATATTTGCTTGAACAGTTATAATTGTATCTTCAAAACGGAAACTTCTTATATGCTTTACTTAGTATTTGTTTGAATTCAACATCAATTTACAACCATGAAATCATATTGAAATCTAAAAATCAATGGATATATTTTTAATAAAGGTGTGATTTTAATATAGCGATATGTACAAATAATGCAAGCTAAATCTACATTAAAGAGTTATTTATTTACATTTTACAGATGTAGATTAGACCTTTAAATTCAGAAATATAAAATTTCATATACCCAAAAAATCAAATAAAGTATTCTTAATATAAAATTTAATTTAATATAGATGTATGTACAAATAATGCAAGCTAAATTTTAACATTTATTTGAATTTTACAAATATAGATTAGTTCTTTAAATTCAGAAATATAAAATTCCGTATACTCAAAGAATCAAATAAAATATTCTTAATATAGAAGATAAATTCTTATAGAAAATTTACAGTAAAGCATTTAATTTAATTATATGCAGAGAAAAAAATAAAATTATGATAATCAAATCAATTCTCCGTTATTATGTACCAAAGAAGACTTTCGTTTCAGAGGATTTATTTTGTGATGTAAACAACACAGCTGACTTCAGATGAAGTAGTAGACATGCTTTTTTTATTAATGAATGTTATTCTGGTTTTTGAGACGCAGTCTGCATACTAAAGATAATAACATGCTATTAGAATGTCTCCTACATGATAACCAGTTCTACTAATGCATCATGCAAAGTCAAAATGGGAGTAAATCAAATTTTAAAAATTTCTAAAACATCATTTAATACAGATGCTCCCACGATATTGAGGATTAGATAATTTACAACCAAGTATTTTCCAAGTCAGAAATTTCATTTCTTTATATTTTTTTTAACTTTCCTTCGTAAATTAAATAGGTAAAATAGTGAAATAGATTTTTTTGGCAATTTTTAATATGAATAATTTTACCATTAATTAATAATTTAATAGTTATGCATGTTATAATTGTTCATGAAAAATTAAAATTTTAGTTAAGTTTATGATTCGTATTCAATCATTTTTAAAAATATAGTATGTATGGATATTTTACATTATTAGTTTCAATAATTTTTAATCACTTTTTTTAAGATGATTTATTTTCTGTTTGTATAGAAGAAATTTTTTAATCGATTTTCCCTCATTTTTAGTGTGTTAGGAGTTTTAGATTTTTGTGCTATTATGAATTCCCAGTAACAATACGCTTGTTCAATAATTTCAAAGCTCTATAATCAGTTCATCGATTAATTTAAACAAAAAAAGTTTTGAATGAAATCTGCTATGCATATTTCAACGTATCATGTCGGAACATAATTTCTTGAGAGACCAAGTATCACATGCTCGTGCAGGTTAAATTATATTTTTATTCATTTTGATTGTTTCAATGAATTAACAACTTTAGCATTGCAAATGATGAAAAAAATTGTCTCGCATTTATTGTTTAAAAAATATCACATTTCCTATTTTTTTTTTTTTTTCATTTCATATAATCACATGCTCAAATTACATTTTTCTAGGTTTTATTTACTGTAGTAATTAACTTATTTTTTAATCAGAGCTTTTGTAAATGCAGTGGCAACATGTTATTATAAGCTGATTTTTTGAGATGCTCGTGCAGGTAATAAAATTGTTATTTTTCACCTACGAATTTTTGTTGATACCAAAAACCTCATCCCAAAAACAATATCATGTTCTGACATGATAATAAATTTTATCTATAAATCTATCATATGAGGTACCCCGATTTTTACGAATTCATTAGAAATTGAGAAATATGGCTCTGTACCCCTTACAGAATGAGAAAATTGCAACAAACCATTTAATCACAAGTGTTGCTGTTAGTTATCAAGATTTTCTTTAATAAGCTCCATCTTAAGGTACCGTACAGGAAGTATAGAAGAAACCTACCTGCCATTCTCTTTTATTCCTTTGACTCATGACTTTTAAAAATATGAAGAATTTGTTTCTGATTGCTTCAAGTAACTAATAGGTTGATAAATGGAGAAAAAAATGACTCTCAAAATTTGAGAGCTTTGATGAAATCGTATTTTAGAAGAAACACTTGATTGTCGATAAAAGCATATTGCACATTTATATTTAATAAAATTTAGGGATATTTTAGTTTTTAGCTTAGAATTGGAGTTTACACTTATTTTACAGCTTTTTCTTCGCAAATGGGTCTAGATCCAGCGATAATTTTCAAGATATTACTAAGTTCATTATAAAAATCAAACAATTATTTGAAAGTCAAACATCATCAAATATTCAAACATCAAACATTTTTTAAGCATCTCAAACACCTTTCAAGCTCTTGAATTTAATTGCTGAAAAGGAACCTGGTAAAATCAATGAAAGCGGTAAAATTAAGCGGAGCACAAAGGACAAAAATATTACAAATTACAATATTATTCCTATGTATTCATAAAATATTTAACTTTATAATAATTTTTTATCCATTTCAACGACATTAAAACTATTTTATAGTGTATAAGTAATTTATTAAAGATAATATATATATTATAATGAATATAATCTTTAAAACTTATGTCTGGCATAGGGGTAGCGCTTCTTCCCCGTAATCCGGGAGTCCCGGTTCGGGCATGGTTGCTCTTCCCCTGTGTTCTATCTGGGAAGGTACATGAAGTGCCCCCTCTTTAAAAGGGGATGTGCAAGTGAATGCGACACGTGAAATAGCTAAGTAGTACTTTTTGGCCTTAGTAGACGGTACTGAAAAAAACAAGACATGCTCACTCGGCTTAAATCGCTGGCTGATAATTATCAACGGACTTGTAAAGTGCCATAAGTCACAACACAACAAAACCTATGTCTTTATCTAAGTTTAAAAATTCAAAAAGAACCTTCTGTGATAAGTTTTGCCATTATTTCATTTTATCTAAAAAGTAATGGTGGAAAATATAGAATGCGAGCTTTTGAAGATTCTAACAAAGTATGTCAGTTTACCGAAAGTCGATGAGAATTAGTATTTTGAATTTATCAATTTTCCCTCCTCTTAATATAGAGGAGGTGATTTTATCTTCGATATAAGTTTGTAGCAAATGTAATAGTTCTCTCTATGAACAAGAATAGCAACTAATGAGATAAAAAATTTACATTTAATGGAAAAAAAAGGAAGAAGTGAATACTTGTTATTCGTATTTTCAAAAGCAAAATTACGATCTTGACTGCCCAAGAAATATTGAAATTAAAAGAGGGAAAATCGGTAAAGACAATCTTACAAAATAATTTGAAATCGTTGTTAAATAACAGAAAATCCAAAAATGAGTCTGTAACATCTTTAGGTTTTGATAAAAAGTGATAAGTCTTTTACGAGGTAATACATATATATAATATAGTAAAAACTGTAGTATTTCCACGACATTCCTTTACTTGCACATTCGCTTTCCATGCCTTTTGTGTTCTTTCAATTTTCAATTCTCGTACGTTTTATACACTTTTCTCTTTACTCCAGTTTACTTTCATTTTTTACTCTCTTTTTATTTTTGTTGTTATACTATAACTTATTTTTTCTCTTTAGTTTATATATTATTTTGCACATTGATATAGATATATACAGAAAAAAAGATGTTTGCTTGAATTTTTTTTAAATCTAATTTTTTGTCCAATTTTGATAAATTTTGTATACGTGCTTACGAAGATCAGAGGAAGGTCACTGTAAAAGGCGGAAAGTTAAAAATTAAGTAAGATTTTGGTATTTTTCCATGGTATCTTTCGAAACGACTTTTTCACAAGAATGCTTTGTAATGAATCCATTACGAAATTCAATGATACTTGTAATTATACCAGTTTTAGTACGGTAGAATTTTTCCTGTAATTTTAACAAATTAAAAAAAAAATGCTTTTTTATGCTTCGCAACAACATTATTGCAACAAAAATCAAACTAATTCCACCTCATTCTCATCGCCGAGATAAAATTTTATTTTTCATTACGTCACATGAGACATTGTATTATATGTCCATATTTTTATTTATTATTCTTGTATTATTTATCTCTTATCTTTCATTTTGAGATTATTTATGGCAGCATTTTTCTCCTTTAAAAGTTTTTCCAAGCATTTAAAAATTTAATTTCATAAGTTTTATATAATAACATGTTTTCTTCCACCAGCTATAAATTTATATCTTTTATAGTATGATCAAGGGCATTTCCTATTAGCTTTTCTTTTTCTAATTTGTATTGTGTTACACCAGTTGGGGTACAAATTAGAAACCTCTAATTTTCTTTATTCTGTATTATTGTAGTTCGAAATTACTTCAAAAGGAATAGGAAAAATCGATTAATTAATAATGTTTAGTTTTAAATGCATCAAACATTATGAAAATAAACAGAATCATTTAAAATAATCGGTCGAAAACATGTTAAGCTTTACCTCATTAGTGTGTGTGGGGGGGTAGCAAACGGAATTCATTACTTATTTGGTGATGGGGAAATTAAGATTTATGACGAGAAAGTTAGTTTTTAATTAATTAATAAAAATTAATGAATCAATATTTGAAAAAACTATTAACATCAAATATCCTCCACTACAAGTTTTAAAAAATTTACTTGAACTTGATTGGAAGAATAAAAAGTATTTTGTTAACGATTGAAAATTTGAACACTATTTATATAGAGAGAGTGTGTGAGCTAATAGTAGAAATTGAAAAATAAGAAGCTTTTACTATTTACAAAATTAATTATTTGAAAAATTCTTACAATTAGCCTTATTGAAATGTTATTCTGTTTAAACTATAAAAAAAGTACAACTGAATTAAAATACATTTAAAATTTTCAACCCGTTAGTAATTAACACAATTAATTACTTCAGAACCAGTTTTAACCAGTCAGATTAAACACAAGATATATTTATATATTCAATTCTTTGTTTTATTTTGAAAGCAGAGATAGAAAAAGTTATTCTATCTCCGGTTCAGTATCCTTTCTCATTAAATTAACATTTTTCAATCACATCAAGCAACAAATATGTAATTTCAACTATTTAAGTACTCTAAATTAATAAATATCTTTACAGACTGGGGTGACAGTATTCCGGATTAACTAACTGGTCAATAAATTTAGTTAGTACCCTACAGAGCAAAAATAAAAAGAAAAAATTCTAGCATCGTTTAAGTGCTATTGTTTAATATTGCTTATAAACCCATGTCAAAATTCAAATTGAGAAACAAGATATTTTTTTAGTAACTTCCTAACATATTGAATGAAGACGAGATAATTTTGTAATCATCTGAGAAAAAAAACATTAGTTATCTTTTTTATAGTTATACAATTGTTCCCAAACTTGACAGTGGTTTTTAGAACTATATTTTCAGCCCTGACTAAATAGAATGGCAAACAAGCAACCTTTACTTTAGACATTGACACTCTAAATAGTTACCAACATATGATTATTATTCTCCTGACTATATAACTTCATTTATAACTGTACGTCACACCAACTGCAACGAAATGTCGGATTTCAGAAAGTAAAATTTAAGATTGTGATTGTATATAAAATGTTACATTATTTCCCTTTTAAAATAAAAGGAAGAAAAAGCAGGAAAGTGCAGTAAAAACCATCACTTTTTTTGTCGTTCTGCTACAGAAATATATGGCTTAAATTTAGTTAAGTTTGGTAAAATTTACACCACCTTTTGAAGTAACACAATGACTACTTTGGCCTCGTAGTTTTGAAACATGGTTAGAGGACAAAGACAACATCTGAGCTAGCACGTACTTCTTCAGATTTCTGCATCACATTGGTCATAGTATATTTAGCCCCGGCAAATATAGCGGGCACAAAATCTATTTACAAGGTGATTATTTTGTAAAGTCGACTTTCGAAACTGGAGCCTTCCTTTTCTGAAGTGGAAGTTTTAATAACTGGTTACAGCCCATACTTTTTAAAGATTAACCAAGTACTCTAAGATTTTTTTTTAAATTTATAGTTGCGTATTTCTAGATAAATTAGTATGTGAATTCAAGGAAAATAGATTAACAAATATTTTTTATCTTTATTTTTTCATTGCTATTAAGTAATAATAAAAATTGCAATACTTTGGTTAAAATTTCTTTAATAAAAACGCTCATTTTCCGACTCAAAAATGTAATAAATAAATTACATTATTTGTTAATCACTAAATATTCAAAATTTATTTAAAAACTTTAAACAAAGAATTTTTTTATATGCGTCACTTAATATTTGGTTAAAGCATTAAGTCTCTTTCCAAAAAAAAAGTGATTTTTTTTAATTGCTAAATTTAGATTCAAAGCACGATAAGCATTAATATGTCTATTATAGCATATTTTATAATGTCCAAATAAAAATTCATAAAAAATTACATGTGTTTAGATTTGATTAATGAAGCTTTTTTATTTGGTTTGTAATTAATATTATGGGATATAGAATATTAACTTCCTAAATTTATCATTAATATATTTTTGTCATATCAAAAACGGGGAGAACGGAACAAATGCCGTTTCTTCTTGGTTAATATGCTTTGTAACTGACTTTAACGGACCATTGATACAACAATTATTTACAAATAAACTAACCAAAATGGTAAGAACGAATCTATATTAAAATAAAAGTTACTCTGTTAAATTTTCTGTTTAGCCTATTTTGGATATTATAAGGCTAAAAGATATTTTTTACAAATAAATAGTACGTTCTCCATCAATTTAGAGCTTTATGAAAAACTATTAAATTTAAAGCGTCAAAATTACAACATATCAGTATTTAATCCCCCATCGTTATCTATATAAACATGAAGATTTCGACGCAATGTATGAAATCGTCAGCTTGGCGAAAAATAAAATTGGCGCGACTAGTTTTTTGTTTTCCTTATTTGACTCGAAATAGCCCCTCCTCTAAACTGTCAGCTGTTTGACCAATCCCCACTCATTTCGTTCAACCCTTTCACTTTAGGGTTAATAAATGCGACAAGGTTTTGATATCCTCAGACGTTATCTGTTTTTGTTATTATGATAACAGAGATGTCTCTCGACACAAGATGCACCGAGCGAGTGCAAGTGCACTTTCTGCACTTATCAGCACCAGCTTTCTCATGGTTACAAACATAACAATATTGTTCGTTCTTTCGAAATAAGAGTTACTGACCTATTTTTAATGTTTGTGAAAATATTTATGAATTTGATAAATATTTGTGAGAGGATCTTTCTACGTATTCGGCTAAAAAAAAGTGTCATATACTTTATTAACAGTTTTATACTCTTTTATATTAACAACAATGCGCAAGAATTCATAATTTTTTGCCATTTTTCAATTTATTTTGAGCTTATTATATCAATACATTATTTAGTTATTATATCAAATAACTCACTTTACTTTTTGACATGAAAAAGAAAATATTCACTAAATAAGATTTAATTAACTAACTGCTGTTTTTGATTAATTCATATTCAAAAGTTTAAAAATATTTTTCATAATTGCTATCATGCATTCCTTAAAATAATAAAAAAAATCGTGAAGTATTTAGTTAATTATTTTAGCATGAGTATAAGAAGTCATAAAAATCTCATTATTTTTAACTTTTATATCAAAAATTAAGTCATGGTTAATGCTGGATTATAAGCCGTATTCCGTTTTTTAACTTTTTGATAGTTATTTTTCATTTATTGACAGTTATTGCTGAGTTTAATTTTTCTGATGCATGCTGACAAATGGTAACTAAGTTTTTAAGTTCTTGAGCAGAGAATCTTAAAATTTCTCATTTTTAAATAGTATATACCATGGTATTATTTTACTTTCGGAAACACTGCTGTAGTCTGTTTTGAATTAGAACCGCAATATTTAGCATATTAGAATTACTATTTAGGCATATTACTATCACATTTATCTAATCATTTGTGATATTTCTTTTATAATAAAAATTGTTTTGGGCTGTTCTCCTTTCAAGTGAATCTCAAGGCGTGATTATGAATTCTACTTTCTTGTGCATTTTCTAAAAATTCTGTCGTTAGTAATGATATTTTCTCCTAAGCTCTTCAAATGGTTCCTTTTCTTTTCTTTCGGAAACTGTGGAACGATCTGTTCGGGACATGATTCGCATTATTTAGATGCATAATATTTATGGACACTATTGCCTATATTAAACTAAATTTTGGTACCTTTCATAATAAAATTTGTTTCTGACTTTAATTTAAAGTAACTTTCAGGGCGTGGAAATGAATTCTACTTTCTTATTAATAAATGAAAATCTTTTTATATGTTTTAGCCTGATTTTTTAAAACAATAATAACGTTTCCTTCAGTTTTCCCAGAATGACATCCGGCACCAATATACACCATAATTTTCTCGTAAAAATTTTATTTTAATTAAAATATGAGAAAAGCGCATTCTGATAATTCTGGGATTTTTGCAAGAAATTTCAATATTTAGGTATCTTTCCTACGTGTTAAGTAAACATTAAACAATATCTCGCGTATAAAAAGTATTCCATCAATAGTCCAGTAGGCTAATGCATTGTATGGAATAACGCTCAGAAACATGAATCGAAAGAACAGGGTTATGACTTCTCTTTCCTCGCAGTAGTCTTAACCTGAATTAATCAAAAGTTAGTAGATCGACTAGGGCTTTAATAACGAATTTGCTACTCCACTCAAGCTATTTATTAAAGGGTTTTCTTCAAGCGAAACACAAATGTGGGCTAGTTTTCCTGAATATTTACTCACATATAAAGGCTGCTTATAAATTCCCCATATCATTTTTATCTGAAATGCGGTTTGGGCTACTTTAGCCAATAAAATCCCATTATCTTTCCTTTACCATGAGTCTTCTACTGAAAGATTTGGCTTGATATTAGACCAAGTGGAAACATAGCAAGTACATTTCAAAAAATTCTATTGCATGTGGACTCTAGCTCAAATCTCCACAAGACTTCAGAAAAACAATTCATGGATTTATATTAATAAGATTGTTCAAAAAAGGTTATTCATTATGGACATATAATTTGTACATTGTATTAATAATAATGCATTTTTAAATACATAAATTATTTGTTCACGATATGCAAGATTAATAAAAATAGGAATAAAGGGATAAAAATATTCTATCAAAAGTTTTGGAACATGAAAGAGTCGGGAAAAGAAAGATTTTACTAAAAATCACGACAATCAAATAGAAAGAAAATATTCAGACATTCGTGGAAAGCATTGCCATAAAGTGGTTACTACATTTGAGCTTAGTATGAAGATACACAAAATTGTTTGCTTCCAATCCTTCAATAAATCCTATTGATAATTGGAGGCCTTTTTTAGACATCCAAAAGAAAAAAAAGCAAAACTTCAAACAAATTGATCCAAAAATATGTCTTATAAAGAGATAGTGAAAAAATCAGCAAAGGAACAGATCACAAACTATAAGGATCCATAATCGAAGTAAAGGCTTATGAATACTAAATAGTAATAGCATTTATTATTTTAAATATTTTCTAAACTTTCATTTTTCATTTTCTAAGCGTTTTTTGCCTTTTAAATGTTTATTTTTTACGCTTGCATATTTTTAATGTAAATATTAAATATATTTGTTCAATTTTCATTTTTGCTCAACTTTTGTTTATTTATTTATGGTACCGATATTACAGCATTATAAAATACTTTTATTGTTTTCTGTGTGTCACCAATACAAAATCCAAATTAAAATGTTCTTCACTGTTTAGTTGACGAAATGCTGTTTTGCAACAATTCGTTGAAAGATAAGCACAATATAGAATCAAGTTTTTTTTTATATTGTAATTTTCAAAATAATTCCACTTTCATATTCTTTATTTATCTTTGCAAACCACGTTATCTTCAGTCTTTGTTATTTGACCCAATTAAATTTTGAACTATGCATTTTCAAATAGAAGTGTGAGATAAAAATAATGAAATCGTTAAAAAATTCATCGAAATTTTGATAAATCTTTCCGTTTTAGAGCTTTCTGAGTTCGAAAATGCTTTTTCGCAACTGCGTCTATCATCTCTTCTGCCCATCAATGAACGAAAACTCAAAAAGGAGTCAATTAAACAAATGAAGTTTAATATGTGATCGTTACACCAAAATTGTACATATATGTATATACAGAATTTTAGACAAAGTCAACCAATGAATAGCATTTCGATATGTTCATCCATTTAATTCGATATGTTCATGCATTTAATTCGATATGTTCATCCATAACTCAAAAGCGCTGCAAGCTAAATAGGTGAAATTTGAAATGAGGTTTTAACATCTATCTGTATCAGATCAATATCAACTTTTAAAGTTTCAATTGGCTAATTTATACACGATATACTGTGGGCTATTTATACACAATATATTGTAGGTTGTCTAATTCTATATTGTGAAAGCATACAAGAGAATTCCGGAAGCCCAGACATTCCGTTTAATAATTTTAATTTCATTTGCTTCTTCTGGAATCGAAGAATTAAGGTGTACTTTGTACACTTAAAAGAACAGTTTTTTTTTCTCCAAAAATGACGCTTAAAAATTTTTTAAACCCTTTCTGACTTATTTATGTTTTTAAAGTTGATATCTCAGTTACATGGCAAACGTCTAATTGCACACTGACTTAAGCAGTGCTGATGCAATGTTAATTTTTCCTTCAATAAAAGTCCATAGTTGATTCCAGATATGGCATGTATAACAAGAGCATCATCTGCCTTTCTATGCCTTTTTTTCTCTTCAAAAATAATAGGTCCATGTCCTCATATATGAATTCCAGGTACATTGGAAACCTTCAAATTGAATAGATTTTTCAAAATTAAAACATTTTTATTTCTAATATTTCAATACGGTATAATAAATGTATGTGTTTTCATTAGTGCTTTATTTCCCACCTGAAGTTTTGCGCATAGAAGTACGTTCGGGGTCTCGAAAAAAACTCTTATCATCTATGGGATAAACTGATTTTTTTTTTATTTCTTTAGGATATTTTTCTATTTGAAATAGTGTTTGTAGCCGAAAAATGTGAATCATTAAGATATACCTAGAAAGAAACATCAATAAAAAAAAGGGATTTTTTTTTCACTCTTGAATCTAAACCAAGTGTGCATCATTGGCACTTTTTCAATTCATACTATTAGCTCGCACTCACCCTATATATATATATATATATATATATATAGTTCTAATTTTCAATCGTTAATAAAATACTTTTTATTCATCCAATACAGTTCAAGTAATTTTTTTTTAAACTTGTAGTGGATAACATTTGATGTTAAAGCAGTTTTTTCAAATATTAGTTCTTTAATTTTTTATCAATTAATTAAAAACTAACTTTCTCTCCAAAAATCTTCATTTCCCCTCCGCCAAATAAGTAATGAATTCAGTTTGTTCGGTAAAGAGGCTAGGCTTAACAGGTTTTCGGCTGATTATTTGTAAACGATTCTGTTTATTTTCATAATATTTGATGCATGTAAAGTTAAACATTGTTAATTAATAGATTTTTCCGATTCATTTTGAAGAACTTTCGAATTAAAATAATACATAATAAAGAAAATTAGAAATTTCTAATCTGTATTGCGTTTTCCCCAACTAGAGTAGAAAATTCAAGCATTTTGCGGTGCCACAATTGGTTTTAAATCCTCAATTGGCGTTGAAAATCCAATGCTAGAATAATTTTTTCATCAATTATTTATAGTAATTGTAATTGTTAGGCCGGAATAGCCCGGTTTGGTGGAGCGTTGGATTCGCATCCCTTGGGCAACGAGTTAGAATCTGCCAGCCGAAGACTCACCGTGTGTGGTGGACGTTAAATCTGGCGTTGTCATAAAGTTCTCCATATGGAGAGTAATACCACTGTGTACCAGTCAATAAGGGAGTAATACCCCTGGTACTGGGTCAGAGGTTTCAGATCTAATGAAGTCCGCTCCATAAAAAGGGTATGTGAGCTAGAAGTCCGACTTCTGCCCTCAAGTGCTCAGGGGTCCATACCCTCAGAAGCTACTGCACCCCTCCTTCCGTTGTAACAGCAACAACAACAATTCTAATTATTTAATAAAAAGTATCTAAAATTAAAATTTTCTTTGTTAACCTAAGTTTGAATTGATTAAAAAAAATTGTTTTTATATTACTTTTCAAAATTTATTTTCCTTTCCGCATAATGAAATTTTTTCTCCAAATACAAAAAATGGCTCTTCTTTATTTGCTATATTTATGTTATTTATGGATTACTTTGGAACTGTACCTGGTAATTTTGAACTTTGGTCAAATGTCATCTTTATTCCATTTTTCAAACGTTCACAAACTATGTCTTTTAGGAATCAAATTTTGAACCACCTCATAAGTAAAATATTTGTACTGTAGAAAGTTATGCAATAACTATTTAAATGATAACATCACGAAGATAACTTTGCTTTTCTTTCAGTTCAACCAGAATTGAGAAAGGCTTTTTTTCTGTAGAGTGGCTAGCTTTTCGCCTATAACTGGTACATTTTTTTATATCTAGTTACAAAAAAAAAATGCTGAACTTTTGAAAAAAAGTATGGATTTTATAAATTTATTATGAAAATTATCATAAAATCTTCCTTTTAATTTTACAAGAAAGGATATCATGCTAATAAATAACACTTTAAAATGTCCTCTATGACCTTTTTTTACGATTTCCAAACGAGATTAAAGCGCATGTTAATGGAGGGAATAATTATCCAGTATCTAAGTCATGGTCCATTGATTTTATTCGAAATATTTAGAGTTGAGTTCCTTAACATCATACATTTCTCAATTTAAAAAGAGAAATCCACCGATAAGAGAACAATTACAAACAAAATAATGATATTTAGAACTAGTTTCCACTGGTTCGCCGGAAATATTGGCTGTATTTAATTTCAGATGAATCTTTTAGATATGACTTTATATCTATCATTGCATCAATGTGTGATATATTTAAGCCGAGCTATTTTATTGTCTTATTTAAGTTATGCTGACTATGAACATGGAACTTTTTAGTGCCGATTAACCCCACAACATAAATTTCATTGTTACTGCATTTCTTGTTATTCATCCTTGAAACTATTCAAATTTTAATGAGAATCCTTCTTCTTTAGATTTCAAAAATGGAAGAAAATCACACAAATAAATATTTATTAAAATGGTTTGAATTCCAGAGCAAAAATGTAATTTATTGCTGGATTTCAGACTAAAAACAGTTTTTAAAAGTTGCTGAAATTCATTAAACATTTGAACGACATTAAATTGATATAATCGAAAAAACAATTTTTAAGCTTTTAAAATAGTGAAAATTTTATTTTTGTGTCATAATATTTTCTAAAGTTATCACGGGGAAGCTCCAAAATTCAGATTAATTTTTGATTAATTATAATTCTAATTAAAATTTCCAAAAGATCACTCCAAATAAGAAAATTAATAATAAATTAATTTTGATTTAATCTCGGAGAGTTATTATTAAGAAATAATATTAGAAGTAGAAACTGCTGTAGAGTAAGCCTTTTCTTTTTTCAGTCTTTTAATATGTAATTGTAAGTTCTCAGGACTCAATTAAAGATCCAAAGAACCTTTTTCGTCCCAACTAATCAGAAATTGAGAGTGGAATGTACTTCTAAAATTTAAAGAAAAAGTTTGAAAAGTTGATCATAGTTTGGAGGCATATTATTTTTTTTTCTGAATTTTGGTTCTTTGATGAATTGAAATAAGCGAAGATACCTATAATTAATTCTATTTGAAAATACAGCATGGATTTATTTTTGAAAGAGCAAACACTTTTTTAGTGTTCTTTTACGAATTGAAAATATAACCAGTAATATTACGCTGTCCCGATCGCGCGCGCTCGTGTGTGTGTGTGTGTGTGTGTGTGTGTGTGTGTGTGTGTGTGTGTGTGTGTGTGTGTGTGTGTGTGTGTGTGTGTGTGTGTGTGTGTGTGTGCGTGCGTGCGTGCGTGCGTTCGTCCGTTCTTAGGCTTGAATAGACTCTTTTCTTTTAAGTCTTAAAAGATTCTTCTTATTTTTAAGTAGCTTTTTTTAAATAAGGTATTTTCTTTAAATCTCTAATAAATAAATACACAACTCCTATATCCATAAAATACTTAACCATCGTCAAATATAATTACCTTTAAATTTGCCTTTTTTCAAAACAAATTTCTAATTTGCTTGTGCTTTATAACTGCATTAGCTATAATAAATTGTAAACTTAAGAATTAAAAAACTCAAAAGACACTATAATAAGATTTTAAAATTATATGGTAAACAAAAACAACTAAAATATTTGATAAATTCTTATATAATCGCATAGTCATTCCTTTATAGACATGAGAAATCCTCCATATATTAAAAAACGATGGTCACCAAATGAATAATATTCATATATATCTTTTTAATATGTTTTTGAAAATCGATGTTATTTTTTACAATTTAAGGTACAATATATATGTTTTAGATTTTCCTCAAAACTATTGCATTTTGATAAAATTCCTCACTTTGAATCAGCAAAATTGCTTTTTTAAATAAAAACTTTGACGCTTGAATCCTGACTAATTCAAAATCATTCAAAACTGTTTGTAATAGACAGCTCATACAATTTTCCGCTGGAGATGGTCTACTTTGTAATACTGATTGTAATGTCTAACACTTTCGCTCAATATACCAACGAAAATTATCGATAATTAATAACCAATCAAAATAGATTAGATATAACACAGACATTTAGAAGAAACTTCAACTATATATATATTTAACTATCAGTTCTAAATAGTGCTTGCAGCAAATATATATATAT
>JAOUZG010004146.1:6179511-6203975 GCA_026289955.1 Argiope argentata | reverse complement strand
ATATATATATATAAAAATATATATATATATATATATATATATATATAGTAATTTTCTATGGAACCTACACTTACAATTTATTCATACTAACAAAAAAAAGAAAAACTGATCCCTTATAACAAAAAAAATGTATGAAGTAACAAAAGCATCACATTATATGGTAATCGTTCCATTAAAATACTTTAAAATTATCTTCCGTTTTGATAAGCAGCTCAAATAGACGAAAAATTGTCACATTCGTTAGAAAAGCCCAGGCCTAGTTTCGGTGTGTTCATAGTTGCTTCATTTCTTCCCAGAAGAAACCGAGAGAATCCAGAACTTGGAAGCAAGATAATCAAACATAAACGCAACATTTAATGAACCGCTGAGGATAAATTGTGTTAAAATCTATAAAAGGAATTTTATAGTTATTGTGAAACCGACCTGTGAACCATAACTCTATGTAGTGAGTGGAAAAGCTTTCAATAGAAAAGGTAATAAATGCTCCAGAAATATACGGTACACAACGCATGTTATGCTTTTAACATAAAGCTAAGGACCAACTATTTTCAGGAGAAACCTAAGACCAATTCGATCATCAAGAATAATGAGCATCAATTCTTTTTATCTCTTTTCTCTCTTCTAAAAAAGAACTAATGTGAATGAATAGCTTTTCCTTCTTTATTAAATGGATTGTAATCATATGTTTTGCTCCAATTTTTTTATAATTAATTCACATCTTTGTTGC
The DNA here is from genome assembly GCA_026289955.1 of Argiope argentata. NCBI lineage: Eukaryota > Metazoa > Arthropoda > Arachnida > Araneae > Araneidae > Argiope > Argiope argentata. Next base: position 6,203,248 of record JAOUZG010004146.1, on the reverse strand, counting down.
AAGAGTTCATAGATATCCTGCTGGTCTATATATATCAGTCCAGGGGGCATCTTAAAAATGGAAATGAGAAATCTATGAGGGTTGGCTCTCGCTTTTCTGGTGGGTATAGTAATGATGTAGGCTTGGTTATCTTCATACCGATGATGAGGCATCTGCTGACGGGAATTTTGGACCATGGGCGCTTTTGATTATCAGAATTCAGACTTAATTTCCGGTAGAATGCTGTCGTAAACGATAGTTATCATTCATTTTCACCTGAACGCTAGGTCAAGAAGGACATATTTCGTTTGCGGTTAACCCTTAGATATATCTCATCGGACGTCACCACATGCATGGAATATATGAGGAAAAGAAGCTTCCGGTATATTGGACATTTCCTCTCTGAAGGGTACATTGATATTGAGGGGGGGGGGGTAGATTATGAGCATGTGTCATGCCTTTGAGTGGATGAATTCAGATAATCGTAATAGGGAAAAATTGTACTCGTTTCATAAAACTTCATAATGTCCATTTTAATTTCCGGGACTTAGTATCTGCGATAATCCTCCAAATTAGTCCAGATACTAAGAAACAGCGTCGGGATCTCCCTTGATATGGATAGAAGGCGTTATCCCTTAGGTTTAAGTAAGAAAAACCACTTAGCGCAACAAGATATCATTCGTGGTAAAGTAGATTCCTTGAATTGTCATAAACTTTTTACTCAGTATCTCCAGTAATTTAAATTAACCGACAAGGGAAATTATTGCTGTTGATGAATAGGCTCCAACATTCACTGTGAGATAGATGGTATTCTAACTTTCCTTTGGCACATGAGGAGGCCAGAATCCCAAATCCAGACTGCTTAACTCATGAGATTGGTAGATACTTCAACTTCCTTCTTTCAAAGACTAAAATATAAATATATTTCTCAATGTTTTCCAAACCAGATAGAATTCCAACTACTTCGTCATTTTTTAAAGTGTCATTTTTCGTGTGTCATTAATACATTCAACTGGTCAAGAATTTGATTTAAAGAATCATTCCATTTCTAGGTTCAAAGACAAAGGCTGCTTTATTTTATCTCAAGCTTAGGAAGTTGAGATTAAGAAGGGGTCTATCAACCCAGTTTATCGTTTCCTTCTCGCGCTTCTTGAACGTCGAACAATAAATAAAGGTATACATGTGAATGATTTTGGATCGAGCTAGTAGAAAAAAATTCTATTCTATTGTATCTACTTGTTTCCAATTATAAGGCATCCTTCATCAAATATGTTTCATAAATATAGCCGACAGAAATATAATTTGATGTAAGTGACATGTCAAAGACTATGAAAAAACTATTGTAAAAAAATGCATAAAAGTGTATAGAAATTAACGGAAATAAAACGGATAAACCCAACTCAAAATTCGGGAAATTACATGTCTTAATTTTTTGTCTCTACAAAAATTAGATAAGCTTACATTCATCTTACTGTAAATTTACATACAATGAAAGTTTAGAAACATCGCAGAATAAAAGATGTTTGTATCGGATTCTATCTCACAAAACTGACAGATGGTATTAAAATAACGCACAGCACAAAGGATATTATATCTTTTATCAATGTCAATATCGTGTTATCTGTGAAAAAGGAGACAAAATTTGCCTCTCTCCATATTTGCATATGGATTAGTAGGATTTCTAGGGCCATAGTAATTTCAAGACACTCCTATGTAATTGGATGATCATGGAACGCACAAATTGATGGGAAATTTTTTGGATTAAATTATAGGAACAACTTATTTCAATAATTTATCTGTAATATCGCGATAAAGGCGTGCCTAATTAAATAAAGTGAACTAGAGACATTTCAGATGAATGATAAGAAATGAACATTAGTGACTCTAATGGAATTTATTACATTTTTTGTGGGGGAAAGATACGTCAGGAATTAAAATGGTGTAGCATTCACATATTCATTTTTCATATGCGGTCAGCAATGATATTAAGAATAGTATATACTCATCGAAAAGAAAGGCAGGTAAAAAGAGTTAAAATACTAAAAATCATTTAATTTCCTCTGTTTTATTAGTAAAATAGTAATTTAAAATTAAAATTAATATTTTTTTGAACAATAAAGGTTATACTCTATTTCTATCACTTTTAGAGAAAAATGTCAGTTTTGCTGTTTGGAACATAACAACGATTCAAGCTGAGGTGGAATTTAGACAAAGTTTTTACATTGTTATTTATGGAAAAGAATCAAATTTCTACCAGAAATTTTCAAAATTATACACTTTGTCGTACATCAAATAATAATCATCTTTGTTGTTGTTGGGACTTATGGCACTTGCCTATGAACAAGCTCCCCGCTGATACAGCAGCAGATTTAAGCCGAAAGGAGCGTCTCTTGTTTTTGAAGCAGCACCAACTAGGGCCAAGAGTACGACTTAGCTACATTCTCACCACATTTTCTTGCATAGCCCCTTTTTACAGGGGGGCACATTCACACATCTCACAGATAGCACACAGAAGAACAGCCGTGCCGGAACCGGACTCGAGCTTGGGGCTCCCAGAACACGAGGAAGACGCGCTACCTCTGTGCCGGAAAGCCGGCTAATAATCATCTTTAACATGTAGAATCTAATTTTACAGATGCTTTTAAAGTGGCACAAAAAATACTATTGCCGAAACCTAGATAATTTATAAATCCTACAAATGTAAAGATTAAAACGACCTTTAACAGAAACCTTTTAATACCTCTTAACGCAATCATGTTATATTCACTAAAATTTATACGCAAAATAATTTTCCATCAGGAATCCATTCGTGAAATTTAAAAAGGATGTAGCTGTAGAAAATTCTAAAATCTATACATTTTTAAAAATGTAGATAATAACTTAGGAAAATTTCAGGTATATAATCCAATAATGGTCATTATTATCTTTAAAATGGTAATTTTAGTTTCCACATATGATAATAGATAATAAAATAAAATTGGGGACTCCTATTCTTTCTGCGACTGTACACATCGAATCCCCAATGATCGTTTTTTTTTATCGATAGTATAATGTAGAAATTTGAAGAAGGGTGTATAAGTTAAGGAATTTTCTACTTCATCTGGCTCTGTTTCAATATTAGAGGTCCATCTCAAAATATATTTCACCCAGCTTCAAAACGGTACTTAAACCTAACTAACGTAAACTTATTGCGACTGCGACACAAAACTCCACCATTTTGCTTTCCTTCTAATCTTTCAAGATTCCCCCTGGTTGGACCTAATATCAAGGTAAAACTAATGCACGATGAAACCTAAAAAAAAGGAACTATTATGAACATGGACTATATTTCAATTGACATTAAAGAAAGAATTGGTTACAGTAAAAAAAATCAATGTTTGCATAGTATTAATGTTGTTAACTTAATTTATCCGAAAATAATGAATCCTAAGAAAGGGAAAAACCTTCAATTGAAAAGATTTTCGAAATGAAAAGGTGAATGAAAAGTAAAAGAAAAGCAATGACCTCTTTTCAACCCTCCCAATTTACATCTAGATCCTAAAAGCGTGTTAGTCATGAAAACATCTAACAAAATCCTTTCGTGCATATAGGTATTTTTAAATCATGACTTTTAATACTCAGTTATTGTTTTCGGTCTGTTGACACCATAAAATAGTCAATGTTTCAGATTAGTCACAATAAGCAGAATTTGTTGTATCTATCACGTAAGACAACAAGAGAGGGTTGTTGGTAAAAACAACATATCAAGCAATGCTTGACGCGTTGAATGTGAAAATAGCATCCATTTTTCATTATCACTTACAGAATATCCTACTACGTCAGACAAAAAATTTGAATGCGATGACATTGAAAAGTAATAATTTTCATTAATAGGGAAAATTAATTTCTAAATGAAATAGGGACATTTAAAGGAGTTTCAAAATGAACATTCTTTTATTTATCGAGTAAAACTGGTGAAAGTATTCTATAAATGACAACAAACTAACAGTAATGAACAAATAGTCGAAGATAGATGTACCAGGAAAGAATGTTTGACTCAAAATGGAAAGCAGCAGCTTTTAGGTTTATTTCAGTCATAAAAGCAAGGGCTATTTGGGAACGGTTCTCTTGATTCTGATCCATGGTCAGATGACATCAAAAGCTCGCAAGAGTTTGCATAAAGACGTGATTCGCATAGAGAGGAAAATTCTTAACTACAGCACGTGTGAGTCACGTGATGGCAGATGGTGGATTTGAAGACAGTTCGAGTGACGTTACGCGTTGAAAGTAAATTCATGTCACGTATATACGTTTTAGGGTATTTTAATTGTACACAGATAATTTGAATACTGGTTATTTTAAACATAAGCATACTTTTTTTTTTTGAAGCGACATGAGCAATAATGAATTTGGGATGGATCTCATAATTTAGAACCACACGCAGAGAGCGAAAACGAAACTTGAGATGATAACCTGTTCTTAGGGTTACCGCACTAAGTTAGCGAAAAGACATTTGAAATTTGGAGTCATATTTAATGATCACTAGGCCCACATTTACGACAGTGGCATCACTTTAACCACTTAACTGCTTTGCCCGTATGCCGTACGTGCATCTATTTATCGGATTTTGATAGTTGTAAACAAAAAATAAACCATTCATAACAAGTATAATTCAATAGTAAAATGACTTCGAATACGTAGATAAGTCAAGTATTCGATGGATTTCCATTTGAATCAAAATAAGAAAATATTCCCAAAATAGAAGGTGTCATCTTATTAGATAGCAAAGAAAATAAAACAGTTAAGTGGTTAATGGAATTCCTATTCAGAATTTTCAACCAAGAAATCAAGGCTTTCCTAGAAGGCAGAAAGAATGGCAACAAGTAATAGATATGGCATAAAACAGCACTGATAAACTAGTCAGGATACCAGCTTGCCCAAAGGCAAGTGGGCCTCTTTCATACAAGGCTGAATACGGACCACTAGATATGCATAGGAGAGAGATAAAAATAGATGTTATTTTTTTTTTGTTAAAAATTCATTGTTTTATTGTACTATGTAACTTGTTCTTAAATTTACCATATTTCTGACTATTTGTATAAAAAAATTAAGTACTGATTACATAAGATCAGCTGTTGTCGAGTACGTAGCACATGTACATTCTATAACAAAAATAAATAAATAAATAAAAATAAAAAAATCGACGCACCAAGAAGCAATCATCCGATTGCTTTGAAATTTTGAATGCATGAGTGCTTTGACCAGATATGCAAATGATTAAATTTTGGCGACCAATGAATGAATAGTTTGATCTCCAACGCATTGTAACTGCGCATCCAATAGATGTATATAAGGACTAGTTCTTCAACGGTTGTTAAAACTTTCGGTTTGATTGCGATTCCGATTATCTTTCAACAACTTAAAAAATGCCTCTGGTCTGGGTCTGGGTTGCCATTTCTTTTTATAGCTGGACCCTTTTGGTAGTCATTAGAGGTATAGTTACCGCACAGTGGTACGTCGACGACATCCTATCACCTGTTTTGCTATCGTTCCTTTTGCAGTACCCTCGGCTGGTTTTTCAGAAGGACAATGCCACACCAGATACAGCATGTATTGCTACGTATTGAAGCACGTATTAAACTGTCTGCAAGCTTGTCAAACACTTCGTTGGCCTGCCAGATCACTCTCTCATCGAGCATGTCTGGGATATGATGGAAAGACGATTTTTCATTTACTATTCTGTACATTGTCTTCCTATCCACCAATTTTCGTCTCAATCGGACAACTCCTTCTTGCTGAGGCGATTTTTTTGTTATAAAGTGTATATAGTAGATGTTACACATCCAAATACTCACCCACCCACATTGTTTTGAACGGTACTTTCTTATTTTAATTCGAAACTTGGGTATTTATTTTTTGTATTGCTGATACAATTCTGTGAATGAACCGCTGTTACTACCCACCTATTTTCGGTGATAATCGAAATTTAATGTATTGCAAACTAAATTTAAAAATTTCCCATCCTTCATCTCCACCTTATATTGAAGAAATTCAAGCTTCCTCTGGCATCTGCTACTGTTTCCGTATTTGAGCTTTATATATATATATATATATATATATATATATATATATATATATATATATATATATATATATATATATATATATATATATATAACAAACTTCATTCTAACAAGTTTTCTTATTTCCTGATCCAATTCTACTTTTTTCTATTTAATTAATACAACAGAAACTTTGTAAAATCGCTGAGATGAACAAGTTCCCACACTCAGAGTGAAGAGACAAAAAATTGTTAGGCGAAGTACCTTTAAAAGATCCCTTTAATTCCCTTACTTGGATCAGTGCATGTAGAGAAATCCCTATCAAAATCTATAATCATAGAAATAAATTTTTTATTAGCTTTTCCTCATTTCGTTCTTGTGTTGATGTGCTAGTTGCTTCTTTTTGTGCATAAATCATGCCTCCAGCGTTAAAATAAACCGATGTTAAAAATTCAAAGTATATTTCTTCGGCCTTACATGTGTGTTGGGGGGGATTTCCCATGGAACTATTTTGTTTTGTCATCATTTGATTCTGTTATCCCATTATAGCACATGACTCAAAGCTAGAATTGTAGAAGGTTAAATCATTTCTCAGAGGTCAATAATTTCAATTAATACATCATTCAAGATCAATGCATCTGTTGAGCTTTCGAAACGCCAGCACAACTAATATTCAGGCAGAGGCCTACTAATCCCCGTTCGATAAAGACGTTTAGCGTTCGCAAAACTACGCGGTAATTTGTTTGTCATATAATGCACTTTTTTTAGATTTCTAACGTCCTCCTAGAGGGAATTATCTAATTTTCTGTTTCTTTCATATCTCCATGTTTTAATTCATTTCCTTGTAAATACTCCTCCTTGTAAACTTTTCCCTTTAACTTTAAATAATTTTATTTTTAAGATGTCTCTTCATTTTTCGTTTGCATTATTTTGATCTGAGTTATGAAACCGAATCAGTAATTTTTTTTAAAGCCCTTAGACATCTCGCCACAAAAATTCCCGCTATCTGAAGAGACTAACATTTTTTGGAAGATTTGGTTATACACACACACATACATTAGTGTAAACACAATTTTGAAGATCCGTGGATCAACAGAAGACAAATTTCGAATGAACTTCAATTTATTTTAGTATGGAAAACATAATTAGTAGAAGGGGGAAAGGGATAAGATGATGCATCTGTCTACATCACGACACAAGAACAAAGTGAAAGTAATTTTTCCCTGAGTTATTTTACAAAGAAATTCTTTTAGAGATTCATTCAATATGTGTAGACTTAGAATAAAGAATCTTAGGTGTCTTTGAAAAAAAAAATGCGGGGGTTTTAGTGATTTATATTCCTTCGCTCGACGCTTTAGAAATACACAATTCGTCAATTCTTTCACAGCATATGTTGGAAATAACTATATTAAGAACTGGGATTAGAAGCAGGAAATAAGATACATTAAAAAAAGAATAATAAAGTAACGCGGACTAATTTAAGATAAAAAATTAGAAAAAAAATAATTAGGATTGAAATTTAGAAATATTATATTATATCCCTCTTTTTGTATTTGTAAATCCTTTATGGAAGCGTATTTACAAATAAACGCAGAAATCTTTTGTCAATTACTAATTCTCATTCGTGAAGGTTCATAAATACAGATTTTTTTATTCTTTAATTAATGGTTCAGCTGAATTTGTAGTGTTTTCATACAGCAAGAACCTTTGGTTATTTGAGATTAAAATTTCGGTTTCATTTTTAGCGAGAGAAAGTATTATTACAAATTTTGTCAGTGGGTATGAAATAAATAAATAAACAAGCACTAGGCATTAAAGACTATTCTCAAATAGACAAAGTTAAGAAACTATTACAAATTTGTTTATCTCTATAACAAAGCAACTATACAATACTTGGACTTTCTTTACTGATAAAATAACAGTCAAGTGTTAATGGGGAGTCTGATTACTAAAAAAGCAACCTAAAATGAGCCCTAAAACAATAGAATTAAAAATTCACGAGCTCAATAATTTTTTTTAAAAAAAGTAGCATCATTAATCTCTTTACAATTTGAAACATATATCAAGAAAGATCCCCCTATCCAGATTATTTTTTCCTTCAATTTCGACTTCTTTCATAAGTTATAAACAGAAAAATTTCTCTCATTTTTCAGCATTAATGATAAAATTTAAAAGAATCAATATCTTGAATATAACCGCAGCTCACTTTTAAACAGACTTTTACGAAATCTATGTTCCCACTTCCCGTACTAATTTCACTTGAAATCAAGCCGAAACTTTTATTTATTTACCTGTAATAATATTTTCTGTAATATTACTTTCTTTCGCTAAAAATGAAATGAAATTTTAATCTCAAATAATCAAAGATAATTCTTGCTACATGAAAACACTACAAATTTAGCTGCACCATTAATTAAAGAATGAAAAATCTGTATTTATGAACTCTTCGCGAATGAGAATCGGTAATTGACGAAAGATTTCTGTGTTTATTTGTAGATATTCTTCCACAAAGGATTTACAACCTACACATTCAAAAGGAAGGATAGAATAAAATGATATTTCTAAACTTCAATTCTAATTTTATTTCAAAGTATCCATAATAGTTCTGTTTTCAGTATGTATTCTGTATAATTTTAAATTCTGAAGGACTGGAAAACTGCAGAACTAGATTACCTACTATACAAAACTAATACGATTTACGATTATTCTTAGAACCACGACTGATATTATGAAATAAGCAATTTTATTTTCTTATACATTAAGATAAATCATAGCAATAGTCAAATAATTCGCATGTAAGATTTTTATTCACTTCCAAGTTTCAGATCTTGTTAAGTTAGACATAATTCCCCCCCCCCAAAAAAAAATTATCTCTGGCATGAATAAGCACGATTACTCAAAAACGGAACGAATTAAATTAATGAAATTTCACATCCAGTCTTCATAATAAAATTAGTCAAATCCGACTTTTGGAGGGAGAACTTTTCCATATTACATTTTCACTGTAATGGCAAAGCTTAACACAAAATACATTGTATTGTGGAAGTATACAAGACGACTAAGGGGAGGACATCAATGAACTTTCCTTTGGGGGGGGGCGTATCATAAATAAGGAATATCTTTCACTCAGTAACACTATTACGTACATAACATTTAGCATACGAAAATGTATCAATAATTAAGATCACATAATTTTGAATGTAAACAATAATGGATGCAATGAATGACAACATGAAACGGGAACGAAAGTATTGCCAGTTTACTATTTTTCGACATAACTGCCTCTTATGTTGAGGCATTTGTCCCCAAACAAAATCAGTTTGGTTATCCAGGTGTCACAGAATGCCGTCGGCCAGGAGTAAGGATGTAGTCGCACGGCATAATTGAAATCATTTTCAGAATCAAGCATCTGATCGTCCAGGACTCCTTGGATTAGCCCAAACAGATGAAAATCTGAGAACTCTATGTTGGGGATTAAACTTCCAAACCGCATCTTTGAAATGTTGCACTTATGAGGAAAATCTTTTCCCCGAAAATAACCTGGACATGGAATCCACACATTTTCATCTGTTAGGATCCTCGAAGAGATTCCACGGCATTACGAAATTGCATCTGACTAAGGCCAGAAGGCGCAGTTAACCTCAAACAGGCCGTTTGACAGCGTTCTTAATCAAAGCCAATGGCTTTCTACGAGACAAAGATTTTCTAACTAATCCAGTGCTGGGACAGATTTCTCATTATGAATGGTAGTCATGTCGAAAAGTAGTACATTGACAATACTTTCATTTCCATTTCATATTGTCATTCATTGCAATTATTATTATTGAGCACAAAATGATGCGCCCTACTTATTAAGTTAATCTATTACAGATTACACATACATGCATGATTTAGATTTACATAAACAGAAATGTTAATTGTATGTTCATGAATTTGAAAAAACACCCTTAAAAGATAATTAAGTGCGTAAAAAAAGTTATTCGACCATCAAAAGAAAAAAAAAAGCAACATGTATAAACAAACTGCAGTAGCAGGTTTTGATGTGCCACAATTTTAGAATCCTAGATATTAAGAAGCATAATTCTAAAGCTACTCATACACGGATATCACAACTTTAAATATATTTGACGTAAAAATAAGTATTACATACATACACAAAAATTTCAGATCATAAAAAAACAAGGTATACATCCTATAAAGAGTTTTTTTTTCAATCAAGTTTTAATAAATTTATTCACGCTTTCACAATTTAAAAAATCAAACAAAATTAATATTCGAAGATGTGAGAGACATTAAATATTTACACTGAACAATTACTAATTCTTTATTTCTACAAACAGATAACATGGTTAATCAATCATTCACAGCTGGAACTCTTAGTAAAAGGTTATACTACACATGCTGACCTATTCAAACAAGGTGTCACAGCACCAGATTCAGAAACTTTGGGGGAGGGTTGGATACATCTGCACACAAATGCATTCGAAACATGATAGATGGCGCTGTAAGTGCATTCCCAATTGTTTCATCAAAGATTTTTCATTTCCAAATCCCACAGCAAAATTATTAGTAATAAGCAATGACATAATTGCTCTCAACATTAAGTAGAAACAGATCACCAATCAAAGTTATGTAAACACCTTCATTTTCAATTCAAAGCGTGTTGATATTTATATATGTGGCGCGTTTTATATAGAGATAACAGAAATTTAGCAAGGAAAGATTTGTACTACATGTATTTTTTGCCCAAAGAAAGGTGAGTGTCACATTATTTTTTTAAGTAAAAAATAATAAATTATTGTTCGAAATATCCATATGCATATGTGGATAGTTCTACATATGAACGCTAACATAAGCTGTGAAATAATTAGTTATAATTATTCTCTGTGCACATGGACAACTGTAAGGACATTTTTCCACTATCATTACTGAATCATGTTAAGGAATAATGAAATGTAGAATCTCTGAATAACTGCTCACGGATCCCGCGCGCTTGTATTGCCCTCTACCGTGTCCGGAAAGTCTTTTCAACCCAGCGTTGCTATATGGCTCCGAATCGTCTAGGTGTATCCTACCTCTACAGGAAGTTTGTTGCCCTGTAGTCAAGACACCCTGCATACAGCACCTAAATAAACTTATAAAAAAAAGAAATTACAGAATAAAAAAAGGAGACACGATTCCAAGTTTGATTTGTCATATCAATCAATTTTTGATAATCCATTTCGTAATTGAAATACGACAAAAAAATAAAATTTTGTGTTAAAAATGTTTTTGAACAAAATGAGAAATAAACACATAAGGAAAGAATTTTTTTATTATATCTTCTTAGATTACATACTTTTCTCAGAGTACCATCTGAAGGCAATGCATCTTTCCCTACTGTAAATTCATGAATGAAGCAGTCTTCGGATACAATAATTTGCGCTTTGCCATTACACTTTCTAATTTCTTCAGGAAAATACATATGCAATGTACAGAAATACCTTATATAAATCTCTTGTATCAGTAACAATGTTTCAGAATAAATTTGACAATAAAAGCCAACATAATATATGCTAAGCTATATATCTTTAAATTTGGTAAGATAAATCTAAATTTAAGAACGATGAATTTTAGTTTAGTTCAAACTTCATAGGAAATTTTCCAAGTAAAAGAAAATTACAAAATTTATCAAAGTATATTATGAAACTATTCAATAAAACAGTTGGACTCTATTTTTTAAAGTTCAAAATATCAATAAAACAAAATATATCAAATAATAATATGGTTACACTTAGAAAATGGCTCCGATTTAATAAAAAAATATGGAAACATCTTCCGGGGAACATGCAACAAATAGATAAATAAATGAAAAATTTTAAAACTTTCTTAAATAAGATTCAAATTTGACAGTAACAGGAATATATTTAAATGTTCTTCAAACATTTAAAAATTCTTAACAATGCTTTTTCAGAACGAAGAATTACAAATAACTTGCACCAATCTCAGTTTTAGATCATAAATACACTGTACTGTACTTATATTTTTTTTCTATAAATGTTTTCTTTCATACTTGCCCAATACTTGCCTGCACTTTGCACTCATTTGCTTAGAAAAAGAAAAAACAAACTAAAAGGCAAAAACTTTTTTTCTAAAAGATAAGTCTACTCTATTAGAAATCGGTATAAAAGTATTTTCTGAAAGTAATATGGATAACATTATACGCTGAATCTACATTATCACAATTTTGATTAGAAAGCAAAATCAATGGCTTTAACTACTATAGTGAGGAATAGACGTTTTGGTAAAGATTTCTAAGCATACTAAAAAGACAGTATTTTATCTAAATTACATTTTTCAATCAAAAAATTTCTATCCTGACATTTTTCTAAATTCAAAACATAAATTCACAAACATATCACTAAAATTCACATTTTCCAGATAAAACTAGGTTAAATAATTGCACTTGAGTTTTGGTTTCAAAAAGCAAATAATAATATATGTATATGTAACTTTTAAACAGCTAAAACAATTGATGCCAATAAATTATTTATGCAAATTTTACCATGGCAAATAAATAACCAAGCTCAAATGGTTTAATATTTCCCTAAAATGAGTAATTAATAGTAGGATAATATATTTACATGATTGTCTTTAGAACCTGAACCCGTTATGCAGCAGAATTATACTCATTAACTAAACAAAGAATTTTATAGTAAAATTCGACCATTTGAAAAATTTGAATATTTTAGTAGTAAAAAAATTCGAAAACACATAAAACGGTAAATAAATCTAATGTTTACAGATCACAAATTACTGTATCATGAAATGTTAATTTCATAGTGCAAAAAAGAATTTGGAAAATATAACTTCTGGAAATTAATCAATGTAATTATTTTAATTCAGCACTATATATATATAAATAAAATTATCGTAATATAATTTTTAGATCAATTTATGTAGAATTAAAACATATAGAGTCACTACACAAGATTCTTTTCTCCTTTGCCGGGACTAGAAAACATTACTGCAGCTAATTAGCTATTCCTGGCATTCAATTATAGTAAAACAGTGAACTATTCCAACTTGCAACATCTTCATGAACAAATAATTTACAGCTGAAATTTCTGATTAATTAAAATAATTGTAGATGTGTTTAACATTTCGGATCTAGAAAACCTGTGTAATTATGAATTAACACAACCCATAAAATTCTGATATAAATACACTATCAAATAATTAAAATTCCCCAAGAAAAAGTTTCAAAATATTTGTTTTAGGGAAAGCTGCCATATAAGTACACAACCAATTTTAATGACTATACAGTAATTGATTAATAATATTTATGCATGTAAATTTTATAATTTATTTAATTTGCTAGTTGAATAAAAAGGACTTCGCATCAGGCAGTGGTATCACAGATACTGATATGGAAGATCCTCGGAAATTTTTAACACTTTAATTATTTTCAATTTTTGTATTCACACAACTGTTAGCAATATTTAACAAAATGAACAATATAATAAAAGTATTATATTGAATTCAATACATAAAATCACCTTTTAAACCTTAAAGAAAAAGTGCAAAAAATTTATATTAAATGCATACACAGCTTCTGCTTATGTGTCAATTAAGCAGCCATTAACTGTCTAAATTTAATTGATTCTTACAGAAGTTCAAATCACATACATCATTTGATCTCGAAATCAGGAAAATCATATTTTGACAGATCTTACCCATTCATAATTTATAGGAAATGCATTCAAATTATCACTGCATCACTTAAATTTTACTAACACCACATATGTAAAAAATGTGCAAACTGTTCTATGAAGAAACTCATTAGAATGAAAATTGGTCATAGCTTTTTCAATCAAATCATAAAAAATGGCAAAAGTATAAAAACAAGACCATCTAACTAAGCTATATATTTGCTACAATTTTTAAAATAAATAGTTAAGAAATTTATAAGAGTATTAATTTCTTTTCTTCAAATTATATAAGGAGTCAGAATGATTATATAATTTTAGAAATCTGTCAGGTTAAAAATTTATTCTTAAAATATTTGATATCTTATAGTGCCCAATGAAACTATAAATGAAAATACACATAAACACTTTTAAAACTTAGAGCAAAGTTATGGAAACAGATTGAATGATATAACTAGTAACTCTAAAATGCTCTTATTATTTAAACAAATATATCACTAACTATTCAAGTACATTCATTTATTTTTTTGCAAATAATGCAAGCTTCTAATGTTTTGGCACAGATTGATCATAAATGAAGCATAATACGAAAATAAGCATCTATAAATTTTGATGACAGATTAAATTCACACATGCAGCATGCACAACTAAAACTGTAAAGTGTGTTGCTATTAACTTCCAATGTACTATTTTTCGTTAAAAAAAAAGAAAACTATATCCCCTTAGGATGCCATATATTTTATTTATATGACAGCTTAAAGTGTTGAATAACAAAAATCGCAACTAGAAATCAGTAATAAATAAAATTTAAAACGAATCAAAAGTTCCCCAGATATATGAATATATTTAATACACAGCAGTGATAGGTAAGCTAAGCACATTATTAGATGGTACACACTGAGGTGCATACTTTTTAAAGCTACTAATACTGTGTTACACGAGTGCACTTTGGTATTCTTGAAACTTTAAAACACGAGCATTAAACCATATCACTAATATTATTGCAACATAAACAAGAAAGCTATTTCATACAAAATAACTTTGTTTATTTATATGACCAAGCAACAACAGTCAGAAAAATATATTATACACTGCATACATATGTGATAAATACAGGTTATCAAATTTATTTTGCAAAAATCATTGCATTTCTTAATGTTACCATTGCCTTTGGCTGGAAAAATTTAATCATGTTAATAAAAGTAACAAGCCCCTACTATGCATCACCAAATAATAAATTAATACAACAGACTTCAAAAATATTCTAGGGAACCAAACAAACATAGTGTATAAAACATTATTTAAAATACTTCCAATTCATTAATTTGATGAAAACTACTTTATTTCGCTTACAATGAAATCTTAAAATTAAATTAAGGTTATTGGTATATTAAAATATAAGACTAACAGAACAGATACAATAATATAAAAGAGTACTTCTACTTTTTTAAAAAAAGTAGAAATATATAATTTTAAATTTAAACTATAGAGTCATTTATTGCATATATTTCTCATTATTACACAGATTCAATGGTGCTCATTAATTTTTTGTGACCTAATCGAATAAATTTTAGGTTTTTTAAAATTAAAATAACCATCTTACATTAAAATTAAAACATCTAAAATTAAAACCTGAAAAAAAAAAACAAATATTTCTTTATAATTATATTATCTAAAATTAATGTTAAACAAATATATGTTTTAAAATTTTTTCCTGCAAATATTATATGAAAGAAAAGTAAAAAAAGCAAATGAGGGTGAATTCCCCCTTTCTTAATACTATACTTAAATTTACTTTTGTAATAAAATTTAGAACATTTAAAGGTATTTTTCAGACAAGTATGCAGTGTAATATAAATTAACAGATATCAATTACACGAATGCCACAAAATTCAAGGAAAATTTTGAATATAGAAAAGACAGGAACGGAAAAAAACCAAACAATGAAATATAAAAACATAAGATTCCCCCCTTCTTTCTGCAAGGCAGATATGTAATAACTCAGTTATTAACTATATATCATACATAAATATATGTATATATACATATATTTAAAACAGTTTTAAAATATACACAATACACATTAAATAACATTTTCTGTACAAGTTCATGTATATATACATAATAGAATTAAGGTTTTGACTAAAAATATACATAAATGATGATGATAAATAATGATGCTGGAATTGATCAGTTTGAATGACTTACAAAAACATAACACATTTCAGATGTGCAAAGTTTTATAATGGAACACTTCATAAATGCAACATTGAGGCCAAATCCCAAACTGAGTATCTTTGCTTTATCAATATTTAAAGCATACTTTCTATTAACATAATACACATATTTGATTTTCTAAATTATGAATATGAGTATGGATTTATCAGTCACAAATAGAATTACTCTCTCAACAGGAAGTTAAAAACTTCCATAGTTTTCTCCTCCATTTTAAGGGTTAAATATTAATCTATTTCTAAACTCTTTAAATTTTTAAAGACAGTATACAGTAATAACTTTTTTAGAAAATTGTAATAAGCAGAGGAAGAAAGTCAAATACGAAAAGACCATGTGTATCAAATTGAAGGGAATGGTGTATTAAGGATAACATATCCCTTGTGGAAATTTAACAACAAAATATTGCAGACTATTTTTCCATAAACACTCTATAAAAAATTTAGCTCATTTCCAAATAGAGCATTTTCCATACTTCTGTCACATTTTCCAAGAGTTGCTAGCTTCATCTATACAATTTTGGCTTAGAGAATGTAGTCAGACCTACAATGAACGAATAAAATGATAATGATGATGCAATAAATCACAGATGCTGATGTCTCACTATATAATGCTGGCAGGCAGTTTATCGAATACCTCTGTTGACTTTTTGGATAAGCTACCTCGTCTACGAGGAAGGGTAGAGGTAGGTGCAGGATTTGAATCTGGGCAACCACTATGGACAAGCAAATCATGGACCTCTTGAAATCCGCCATTTTTTGCATATGAAAGAGCAGTTCTACCATCAGAATCCACAGTTTTTACATTAGCATGATTCTAAAAATATATGTACCAGAAATCATAATTAAAATATGCTACAAGAAAATATTTTTTTTAAAAAAATCAAGTTTTAACATTTTATAACTACTCTCTATATCCAACTAACGTGTTTTTTTCCTTGCCCACAATTAGAAAGGCAATTTTAAAAACCAATACATCCATTATTTACTCATTTTGAAAAGTATGGAATCATAAAACTAAGACCATTGTTCTTAAATTGCATAT
Source organism: Argiope argentata (assembly GCA_026289955.1). Lineage (NCBI taxonomy): Eukaryota > Metazoa > Arthropoda > Arachnida > Araneae > Araneidae > Argiope > Argiope argentata. The sequence goes on along the minus strand of JAOUZG010004146.1, from coordinate 6,186,264 downwards.
CAAATTTGTTGAACTCTTAAGTCTTCGACATGAAACTTAAAACACAAAATATTGTTGATGCCAGTTCATTTTTTTTCTCAAACTTTTTTGTTATATGGAGAAAATGGCTTGATTTGATTACATCTCAGTATTCCTTGCTTTATTTCCGCTCAAAATCTTTATTAGTACTTATACAAGTAACAGAATAAACTGTTTTTGATTTCATAAATAAGCTTTTTAAGACAACAAAATAGAATATAGCAACTTAATTTACAGTTTTCAATTTAAAAACTTTGATTAACAAATACATAAATTGAAAGTTGTATTGCCAATTATCCAAATAAAGTTTTCTCAAATTTGCCTTTATCTTGGGAAAAACACACACCAATAATTAAAATAAAGTTGAAACAAGGAAGTATAATCCATATTTAAATACTACAACAAGAAATTAAAGTAACAAAATAACTTTTACTGTCTTCATATTATAATAATGGAAAAAATATTTTAATTAAAAATCCAGTAGTATAGATATTTTTTTTAAAAAAATCGTCTCCATATTGAATTTATTAAGCTGAAAGTATACATTGTGGCATGGTATGGGAATTTAAGGCAGTTAGTTCGCATTTTTGATGATTTATAATACTTTGAAAATTTCAAACAAAACAAACGTTTGTTTGAACCCTTATCTCTACCAAATTCATTTTTGAAATCTAAAACAATATTTTAGATTTTTTTTTGAATGAGTTCAAAGGTGTAAAACCAGCGAGAGAGAAGCGCACAAGGCTAACATATATTTTTCGCCCTCATCATCATAGATTTAGTATATATAAATGGCGCTCAGGGCATGACATAGTTTTAACGCTCCTATATGATATTTCATGCTGGAAAATAATTTAGGCGCACTAAGGCTTTGTCTATATGATGCCCGAATTATCTGTATCTCTTTTAGCCCCTAGTCGCTACGCCAATGAGCTGAACAGTTTTCCAAGTCAGAATAGATGAATACTTAGAAGAAACAAAATTAAAACTACTACTTATATTTTTATAGTAAATCTAAGTTTCAACTTGACATTTCGTCTAAGAGCATACATACAAAAATCAAAATTACAACATAACGCTTACCCATATGAGTAGTTGAGTGATTGGTAAACTTCCCAATGCAGCTGCAAGGTGAAGAGCGGTTCTCTGATCCCTTGGACTAACGGGAGTATTGACATGTTCTGGAGTTGATGAATGAGCCAAAACTAAAGCTACTGCTTTTATATCATTTTTGCACACAACATCAATTAGTTGCTAAAAGAAAAATGTATTTTTTAATCAATAAACTTGATTGATACGGAATGAGAAATTCATGATGTAGGCCCGGTTCTAACGGTTCAGCAAAGTACACATGAACAACGAACGCCCCCAGCATATTAAGCAACACGCTAGACATTATATGGGTAGTTTGCGGAAACTTTAAAACAATGAGTAAGGCAACAAAACTTTAGTGGTGATGTGTGTGTGTGGCGGGGGGGGGGGTGAGCTCAGTTGTCATCCTCGTCATCTGACAGCGGTTCAAAATTAAGAGTTCCATCAAAATAGCCTTAGTGTTGCTTTAAAAACGGGACGCTAATATAGTTAAACTAAACCGAAACTAAGTAATAACATACGAGCCTTATGTTTAAATATTAAAATTATTACATTTCAATAAATATGCATTATTAGCATTTAATTTCAGATAATTAAAGCAGTTTACTACAATACATGTTGCTTACAATTAAATGTGATTTTACGTAATTTCCTTTAACACATAATCAGTGCTTCACTTTATTTAACCCAATTGCTTAAAAAAATATGGCTATTTTAATACAGCATTATTAACAAAAAAAAATGCCACTTATCTTATTATCTGGAATACAAATTTCTCATAAAAAATATTTTACGAAAATATTAACTATTTAACAATTAACTACTTTTGAACATTTAACAACCAATCAGTTTAATAACTTAAAAGGCATTTAACTGATATGGTTATTGAGTCAATAAGTACAGTGGATTGGAAATCTGTTTTAAAAAGTTGCAGTTTAAAAAAACTTTTCGTAGCAGTGGCAATAGAGATTTGCAAAATCAGAAAAAGTTATCAGCGTTGCTTAGATACGTGAAAACTTTTTAGCAAGTCATCGCAAATTCATATAAGCTCATCTCTCCTATTAGCTAATCATTTCATCTGGTAGCAGAGTTAACTACTACTTCTATATAAAGTTGGAAACAATCAACATTATTAAGAGCCCCGTCACTCAATGATAAATGACATGTTCAAGGCCAAAATACATGTAAACAATTTTGCCCTGTTTCCCTTTTCTGAAGTTGTGCAATCCTCATAAAAAAATAAAACTCAGTTTTTCATTTCTGATTTGATAGTTCAAAGCTTTCGTGAAATTTTTAGAATTATAAACCATATTAAATTATTTAACCTTAAAATTAATTATCCAAATGGTGTCAAGAAGCTACTGGAAATGCAATTACATACACTCTTGGAGACCGTTCATAGCGAGTGGTGCTGGTTTTCAGTATGCTCATGTGTTTTAATATTATTTTTCAAGATAAGAGGAGACGACACTAATAAGAATAAAAAATTATTGATCAATTTTAACAAAACTCATGTCTTAAAACTATTCCATCTCTCTCTTTCACATCCAATTTGGCACAATAGACAATTAGTTACCCAAGCTAAATCATAATCATCATTGAGTAGACGTTACATAAATTATTAGTTTTTGGGGGGTTTCCAATAAAAGTTTCTACAGTAAATCTTTTTCTAGAAGATTTAGTCTAAATCGGCTCTAACTTCATATGCGAAATCTCATTAGTATGTTAATTAAACTTATTCCGAATTTGTTAAATAATACAGTTCTTCTCCGACCTATGAAGGAATGAACTTCCGCTTACATTCTTTAATACATTATTTATATATTTTTGTCGATAAGGAAATTGCGATTTTTTATATATCTTTATTAGAAAGATTTTATTTAATTTTAATTGTACTAATGTTAAAAAACAAAGGAAAATATTACAGGGCGAGGGGATGGCTGAAATTAAGTAACACAGGATAAACTTCACCTCAAGTACCGGGCCTCCATGTATGAATTTTAAAAAAAATCAGAAATAATTTATATAAAACATAAAATCAACGAAAAATTTTGCCTAATTTTCCCATACCTCAATATGCCTAAATACAACACAAAAACACGCACAAAAAATGATAAATTTAAAATTTTGGTAAGAAGACTTATTCAAAAATTTATATATTTAAAATTCTGCAAAGAAAAAGAAATCACTATTTCTAAAACCTCAAACATTATTTTACCACACTCCAATGAAATTTGTATTAGAAAGTTCAAAATATGACCATGAAATAAAAATCAAAGAATATGTTATCTCATACTCTATTTCCGTAAGTTAAAATAGGAAATAAATTAATTTTCACTTTGGAAGCATTATGATAAGTTATTACAACAATAAAAAAATAAATTATTAAATGAAAATGATAATGAATTTGATAAAAGGGAATATTAGATGATTTACAAAAAATAATATAAAAAAGGAAATTTGGCATATAAAGAAGCAAATTGTATTTTACTAAAAGTTTACTTTGACAATCTAAAAAAGCGATTTTCAAAATCATTATCCCAGAATCCCTCCTTAAAAAACAGAAGCATTTACACTAGCCTAAATCAAATATTTGTAAAAATAAATCATAGAACCTTGGTAACAATATTATATTTGTTGGTTTCTTATGTTTACCATTCCCTTTCAGGCATATGTTATACTAAGGAGGAAAAAAATCCACTTTACCTATTTAGATAATTTATTTCTGCCCTAATCACTTAGTTGATTACTTTATTTCATTATACTACTCAGTCACTCCATGTGTAATGCATGTAATTCTAGCTAACGAAAGAAAACAAGAACTGTAATTTCATAGGCAATTAATAATGTAGACCACAAATCAGCCTTTTTATTACTGGGGGGGGATTGGAGAACAGCATTTTCCAATTCCTTTATTCAATTATTCATGTTAAGAGCAGTTAAAAATTTCCTTTAGTATGTGATCTGAAAGTTAAAATGTTGAAAAATTAATTAAGAATTTTTTTTAAAAAAAAAATGTTTTTAATGAAGTAAAATTTATGTGTTTAGCCAGAATCTGAATTATTTGAATGTCAATCATTTTTATAGTGTAAGATACTAATTTATTAAAGCGATTAACATTAGTCTGCAAGCAATTCCTTATAAATTTCATACAATTTCTTTAAAGACATATGATATTAATGCTATTTTCATCCACATAATTCTACAAGAAAATTTTTTAAAAAAATTCAACCTGCTAATGATAATTATATCAAAATCTGTGGTGTGTGGTAGTTCTAAAATCCATTCAAATATTTGTATTTATATTACTCAAAATCCCACTATTAGCATTTAAGCTTTAGAAATAAAATCTATAAAAATATTACATAGCTGTGCTTGCAATATGTAATCAATCATTAAAAAAAATCTATTTCATAATTTTTCTCCTCCAGACTCAACATACTTTCTCGAAACAGACACTAAATCAGTGTGAAGAAGAGAATATGCAATGGTTATGAATTCAACAGCAGGGTAAGAAACTGGTGTGATGAAACAAGAATGATTTGTTTGTTTTAACTAGTGTTTCTTATTACACTGCATAATGCTGGCTGGTAAGCCAGTAAGAACGGAAGAGAACAGTGAATTTGTATGAGAATGGGGGTTTTGCCCACAGGGTCAAACAGAATGGTATCGTGCTTTTTTTCTTTCTTTATATGCTAATTGATTGTTAAATGAATGTCACTGTTTCACAGGACATTATGTTGGGTGTTTCTTCTTCTTCTTTGTTTGTTTTCAGGAAAAGCAACAGAAAATAGATTTTAGACTAATTAATTCCTTACTAAATATTCGAAAAACTAAAAGTTCCAACACTATATAAGAATTTAAAATTCTTTTAAGCTAGTTTGAAATTTATAATAAGTACAAACAATAGAAAATGCATAATATAAGAATACCCAAAATTCCTGTAGAATGCATTTTCTAAAAATTACTTTCATGATTAAAACCAAACAAATGGAATTAGAATCCTACTTAATGTTTTCAATAATTATCATTATAATTGCAGGAACAATGAAAATTTGCAAGAGTAACACTTACTTGACCAATAGGAGTAGTTGAGGAAATTGGCGCAAGAAATTCTTTAAACTCATATTTTGCTCGTATCCATCTTTCCTTTTCTTCCCTATATCCAAAAAGAAATCGCTTAGCAATATAATTAATTGCAATAGGATATAAAAAAATACTTTCATTTTATGAGATAATTATTTGGTGCAAAATATCATTCCCTTGTCTTTCCACAGTCAAATGACTCAATAAAATCGCGGAATTTGATAAAAAGAGAAAAACATAAGAAAAAATTAAAAGACAATGCATAAATCCTAAATTATATATATTTAAAATAATTCTTATAACAGCAATTCACATGATACAACTAAGAGTGATGTAAATACCTTTGAAAGAAAATAAAATTCATGAGAAACATAGGTGGAATTTTTTATTACATTAGATAAAAACTCCTAAATAAATTAAAGCATAATTTGAAATTTAGCAATAAAACATAAATGTATAATCAAGGAAGAGACTAATGAAATTGCAGAAGTGATATTTTTATTGTAGACTGAGAGGTTAAATTTGGATTGTCTATTATTTAAGCCAAATACAGCTATGTTCAACTAAACACATGAAAAAAACTGCCAACGTTAACAGACAGCAAAATAAAATGTTCTCAACTTAGAATAAATTATGTCAACAGCAATTTACAGATAAATTACCACTTCTATCTTTCATGTAAAAAAAATATTTTATGCTATGTTTAATGTCCTGCTTCCTTTTTTTTTTTTACAAAACAATGTATATGCTACTTCACGACTTTCTCTAAAAGTGCGATAGGAAATGCAGTCATTTCTATTTCTTTGTACTAGCTTTATGCAGAAAGTAGAACTTTTTGTAAGCAACTATTTTTTTCTTGTGATGATGCACATATATGTCTGATTACTACAGTCTCATTTACAAAAATTTAAATATTTGGTTTATTTCAGAATTTTATTGTAGTATGCTTATTACTTCATTTGTCCTTTTTACTTTTTTTGCTCAATTAATCTTATGCATACAACCTTTTTATACTTTTGATTATATAAGAGGAAACCACACGATAATGAGTATATTAAAATATAAGGAAGAAAAATATAAAATTAGTGCAACATAATAAACAATATTATTTATAACAGAAATAATTCTACAATAAATGATACTATTTACAGCTGAATGCATGAAGTTCAGAAAATCTTAAAATGAAGAAATGTTTCTTCCATTTTTCCATCATACTACCAACAAAGTTTATGCACCACTTCCTTCCAGATGATTAATTATCAGAACTCATTATAGTAAATGAAGAATAATGATAGATACTATGAAAATTCATAATATAATAAAATATTAAAATTCCGACTTACCTACTAGAATTAGGAGTTGGTTTTGCCCGTCCTCTAGTATTACCTTCCCATATACTATTAGCTAGAGTATTTCCTAAAGCCATCATAACACTTACATGTTCAGGCCTAAAATAATAATAATAATAATAATAATTATATATATATATATATATATATATATATAATTATTATTATTATTATTATTATTATTATTTGCTGTCACTTAAAATTCGAA
>JAOUZG010004146.1:6162803-6179111 GCA_026289955.1 Argiope argentata | reverse complement strand
TATATATAAACTAATAGAAATAACATGAAATTTTAAATGCTTACAGCCATTCATCTAAATCCAGGGATCTAACTCTAGATATATGGGAACCCAAATTCCTATGAATTCCTGAGCATTCAATGCACATAAGAGCTCCAATATTAAGACTTGCCCAATCTGGATCTAAAAAATAAAATATTTTAATGATGAAAATAATCATCTCCTCTAAATGAGCTTCACAAGCAAGTACAAACCATAATGGGCTACAACAAACATATGCATTAAAACTATGAAAATGAGGTAAGAGCATTCATACTTGGAGCATCACAATCCACACAATGAGTGTTTCCAGGAACAGAATTCTTAATTAATTGGATTGAAGCTTGATCAACAGAAGATGCTGTACGACCAGACTAAAAAAAATATTCATTATTCAACCAATATACAACACATTTCAAAGTGCAAAGATCTAGTAGTATGATCTACAAAGTTTTAAAAATATTCAATAATTTACTTTGGTTTTACAACTCTCGTTGCCTTGCAGACTAGTGAGTATTTGTTGTTCAATTGCTGTGATCCATGCTTCACGATCCTAAAATTAAAATATATATATAAATAATATTTTTCATTAAATGTGATGTGTATGACTGTAAGATAAGAATGCATCCTTTAGAGAAAAAAATCCTATGTTTCTAATTAACTTTTAAAATTAAAAACAAAGATTATTAAATTTATATTTGGATCCTTATAAATATAAATACCAATTGAGTAACTTATACATTACTCTAATAGATAATAAACATGCATAAAAGCATAATCCAATCAAAATAAGTGTGAGCAAGCAACTTAAAATATAATTGTAATGAATAATATTATATTATATATATATGAGTGTGTATGTAGTATTTTAGTCTTATTCGAACAGTACTAGAAAACAAAAATACGTTCTAAACCAATCATACTTACATCTGAGCTTGAGGCTTCAAAATGCCATTGTTTATTATCCAATGAGACAATTATGAACTCATGATCATCCGAGTCTGCAAAGGAAAAAAAAAATCATTGTGAATGAACTGCAAAGGCAAATCAGGTTTTTAACAACCAATTTAAATTTATCCTGACTATGATAATATATTTTTTGCAACAAAATTATGACATTACACATAAAATTTTAACAATCTTAAGTATTCATTTATTTGACAAAATTTAACTTTAATATGTAGAAGAATTTAGGTAATAAATCACTAAGTCCCACGTTTGAACATAATAAATGGTACAGTAATCGATTGAACATATAAAATCTATTTTAATTAAAAAATTACTGTACTCTCAAAGAGAAATCCTAAAAATATTTCAAAATGTCTATAAGAAATCATACATGTTTTTAACACATTTACAAGGATACATACTGAAAGAAAACCAAATGAAAATCTGATTAAAGTCTATCTGTAATGCCAAACCATGAGATCCAATTTAATTTCAATTTCAGAAATTTGAACGAACATATTTTTTTAACAATAACATCTCCAATTTTCATTCATCTCTCATAAAGAGGGAAATAATAAGCTCTCTTTAATTGCTTTAAACAAAGCCAATTATCAATTTTAACAACCCTAACTAACTCATTTTTAATCAATATTTTGAGAATTATAAGAGATCGTAATTATTTAAAAACTAATACCGGCAAAAATTATGCACACTAATTTTATTACAAATGAGCACATTGTTTCTCTTCAAACATTATCAGGCTAAATCGTGCCAACATGCAGAAGGGCCGTGTAGATTACTTCCTATTGCGATATGCAGCACTGAAAGAAGCATCGAAGATCATTCTAATATACCTATCACCTATGACCCCCTCCCCACGGCGGTACTGAAGCAACTACAAATCTGTCATCGGTAACTCCCATGGTGACCAATGTGTTCAAGAATTCCCCTCTCATGTTATCAACAGCGAGGGAAACAACACACATTTGTAAATGAAAAATAATATTATAAATTCGAATTTAAGTAACAAAGCAGGTTTGTCATGAGCAAAACACTATATTCATTTGAATAAAAAGTAGAATTTAAAGTGAATAGAAATAATGAGACACGAAATTATTTTTAAACAAAATATAAATTATACCATCCATAGCATCCATATTCCTCAGTCCGGTACTCTTCATTCGCCTATGTCTCTTTTTTACAATAGGTGTATCTAATCTACTTAACAGAGGATTTGTACTCGGTACAGCAGGTATTAGCTGAGTTTCACTCCCATTTAAGACACCTAAAAATATTTGAAAGTATTGTTTTATTAAAAAAACTTATGTATTTTAAAATAAATCTAGTTTGGTAAAAAAAAATTTATTGTTGCATACACTTTCAAAAGTAATAATGCAAAAACTGCATTCATCAGATATACATATTCTCATACATCTTAAATGCCTTTTTCAAACACAAAAGACTGTTCGTTTCAGTATTCTGAGACGATCACGTTTCGACAATTCTATCTTACTAAGGGTTGACACACGTTAGGATGTGTGTAATTTTCGGAATTCAATTCATTGTTAAATAAGCATCTCCTTTCCTCTCGCTCCTTTTTTGCAAAATTAAACCCATTCTAATGTATGCGTAAAGCGCGGCGGGATTTGGAATCCGTTGCAAAACAATAAATATGTATTTGCTTGTAATTCATATTAATATCAGATTTCGACACCACCTTTATTTTTTTTAGCATATATTCTTTTTAATTTGCCATATATTTTCAATAGATTTACTGTTTTTCAATTGTATGAAATACCAAAACGGGTTTTTTCCAATGCATTCCATATTAATTATTTAAAAGTCTAACAAGTTAACAATCAAATTACTTTAAATCTGGGCAAACAAGATGGTCGCCAAAGGCGACTAGTTTACTTATCATCTGCTATGCAAAGGAGAAATAAATAGCAGTAGAGATAAATCTCTGCAGACAGACTTCTTTCAATATCATTAATATCATTTACTGTAAGAGATTTACTTTAAACTAGTGGGGAAAATTTTAAATACATTCTTTGAATTGAAAAATGCAAAGAAAGAAATAGAACATAAATAACAAAAAGTTGCAAACATATAACATCTTTTTATTACAGAAAAGAATAGTTTTTAAACATTGAGAAATGTTTCATGCTTACTATCACAAACATTCAAATTTAATGGATGTGTTTCAAATTCTATTACAGATAACTTCAAACCTTTCAAGGGTTTAATTATTTGAAAAAATCTGACAATCTCTCCAGATATCAAAAATTAATCTACAATTGTCTTGATAGACTTTTCAAAAATAAGTAGGTAGGTTTTTAATGGCACATCAGATATTGATATACTGCATCAAAGTGGTTTTCAGAGAAGCGTCCTCAATGAACAAATACAACAGAGACAAACAAGCAATATTTTCAGGATAAGAATAAAAGTTTGATACTGAGAAGAAAACTAAAGGAATAAGTAAAAGTAAATCCTCCTTTAAGAAAATGTAAAATTGACTTTCCAAAATTACTTTATACATAAATTAACAGATTTGACACAAATTAAAATAAATTATAGAAACAATAATAGAAAAAATAGATTAAAGAGAAGAAAAAAGTTAAATGCCTTTATTCATTTTGTAATAAATTTAGCAAATATATTTCATTTAAATAAGATTTTGTTTTTTTAATAATAAAAACACAACTTGAAAATGGAGAAGGTTCATTTTCTATTTTAATTCCAAACAATAGCTTAGAAACAATCTTCTACAAAACAGCAGCTTTTTAATACAATAAGTAGAGCATGGCTCAGTACTGATACCTTATGATGCATTTAAGGCTATGTGCTTAGTCTGTTAATAGCATTTATCACTCAAAAAATATTTTTATGCAGTTTTATATTTGTTACAAAATTATCTAATTAGAAACTAGAATTATCTCCTTCACTGAAATTAAAATTTGTATTTACCTCCAGCAATTGATAGATTACTTAATTCTGAGGCCAACTCATTAACCTGATGTGATGAGGCACTAGAAGATGCTCCTGGTGTACGAGAGCCTCTAGGCTTTTGACCAGGTATTTTAACAGTTGTGTGCATCAAAGGAATCTCTTTTCCATGAACATCATCCATATAATCCTTCATAGCAATTACAAAAAATCATTATACAAGCATGACAAAAAGTTAGTAATTCAAAGAATGAAAATATCTGAAAAAATGAATTTATATTAATTAAAAGGCTTACATGAAGACTTGGATGATAAGTCAATCTGCCATCACTTGTAAGTGTAACATACTTCTTTTTCCACTCTTTATTTAGAGCTTTGCAACTCCTTTTGTAAAGATACCCCTATATAATATAAAAATACACATAAATAAAATATGTTTTATTCTCTAATAAATATGTTTTGTTCTCTAATAAGTTTTCATACTTACAATGGCAATAACTACCATGGTACACAATACAGATCAATATCAAGAATTAAAGATATTTTTCAATATTTTTTTTTCAGTTTTGTGTTGATTTGATCACACAGACATGCATTAATTTCGAATTCAATACATGACAATTAAACTGAATAATAAAAGTATACAAAATTCTTATATAAAAATAATCAGACAAATTTTGCAATTCTCTAAAAAGTCCATCGATTTAGATTACAAAAATGTTAATGAATTTAATACTAAAAAGCAAATGCTTAAAATAGCTTTTTAAAAATGAATTAACTATGCATTTTGACAATGCAAAAAGTCAACAATACAAATACTTATATACAATAAAAAAAATTTTTTTTCTTTACATGACCTTACATATGAAAACAATTTCAATATTTGTGAGTAAAATTTGAGAAAAAATAGATCCACTGGTAAATCCAACGCTCATGAAAATGTTGTTGCATGACAATGAATTAATATCAACAATAGTTCCTTTGAATTTCAAAACTTTTTGAAATTGACAAATAAATTCAGAAAAAAATTATAATTTGTATTTTAAATTAGATTTGAAATTACAAATAATTATGAATATATATAACCTGTCTAAGAGGGATCACTCGACCACTGCCCACTTCTCCATTCTTGCTCTTTTTATCATCTTCACCCTTTTTCAAAGGCTATATAAATGTAAAATGGCATTTAAATCATGTCATTAAACTAAAGATATGCAAACAAAATATTTAAATACACAATAATAAATTACAAAAAATTTGTTTCGAAAACTCACAAATAATGTTTCAATTAATATAGACCCCTTCTATCTCCTTTTGAAATAGCAAATATAAACAAATATAAAGAATATGTAGTACCAATTTAAGTATAGAATAAATTTGCTAAATCTTTCCAACTCTAATAATGTTATTGGCAGAATATAAAATTTTTCTGCTTATCACACTATGAAGCATATAAAATAAATGATAAGCATCATTACATTGGTACAAATTTTGACAGGAAGCGGAACAAAAAATTAAAAGAATTTATCATCCTTCTAGTCTGGAACTTTCAACCTTTAATAAATTATGTCTATTATTACAGTCTTTAAATAATAAAGTCTCCTAATAGTCTATTTATATTAATTTAATCTTAATTTAGTTCTGTTTTATTTATATAGCATTCAATGTGATGTAGATCATTACATTACAGCAAATGCCATATGTAGATAGATCATATGATTTATGATTATCAGAACATTACTACAGTTTATTTAATGAAACTTAACAAGAAAACACTCGTTTTTTTTAAATTCTGAGCATTATAAGGAATTTGAGATCAAGTCACCACTTTAGAGACACAACTTTTATACAGGTTGTTTTTCTCCGGCAATTGAGTTATGGACGATTAGTATAAAGTTTTGTTATTTCCATAAACTGTCAGTTTTATGAATATCGTACCATTATCCTTTTGATGTTTTTTAATCTTCTTCTGTACTTAATTTTCACTAGATCAAATATTTTATTTTGTGTCATGATTTATATCTTCATTTGTTTCAATTTTGACTTTTGAAAAATTGAGTGTTTGGTATGTCTAGAAATGAATTCAAAACAGATTTTCTTTAGACAAAACATGGGTTTTGATTTACATATTAATTGCACAGTGAGAAAAATTTAATTTTGATTTTTAAATGACTTATAAACATCTGCTGTTTTAGCATACAATTTCTAATATTATTTTGATGATAAAAGATAAAATTTTAAAATTAGCATCATAGAAAGAACTAACATCATTTTAATTTAGCTGCTTATGGATGGTTTTAGAATTAAGATTTTTTGCAGGTATATAGTTGTTGCAGGCTGTATTTTATATCATTTAAATCTAAATCCCTTTCAGCCTCAAATTTCAATATTCATGCCTAATGGAAATTTCTAAAATTTCATTACTATACAGTTTTATATAAAAAAAATGTCTGAAAGTTTATTAGCAACTTGAAATTTCAAAATTGAGATGTCATCCTGATTTGAAATATTTAAATTTTAAGTCTCCATTTTGAGTTTCGAGAATAATTTGGTTTAGATACAATTTTAATAATTTATGAAATATTTTGTCAAAAGGGGGGCATCTACTTGTTACGACCTTTTTTCTTTCTGATGAAATATAAATATTATTATATTGTCAATAAAAATATTTAATTTAGGTTAGTTTCTTGATTATATAATATAGCAGTTTTGATGTTGAATCAATTAAATTTTAAGTGACAATTAAAAATGGAACTAGAAAGTTAAAAGATTTTTTAATTCATGTGCAATGCATGATTAATTTATAGTTAGTTTGTACTTGAAACATTTTATGAAGAAACTCAAAACTTTTTTTCCACCAAAAATTGTAATTATATATATGTTATAATGTTTGTTTAATTGTACTGTTATACAAGGTTTACCAACCAATGTGTCCAAATTCAATCTCAGTATTTTCACTACTTTCCTTATTTTATATCAAGGAGTTATACTTTTTATGGGGTTTCTGCATCATAATAATATTTACATATAAATGTTTTGGGAATATAATACATTTTTTATAAATTCCTTTAATGACTAAATAAATTTGGTTTGTGTACAATAGTTTTGGAAAGATAGATCGCAATCATGTCCAATCTTATAATTTCATTACATTAAAATATAATATGAAATAATAAACAATAAATTAAACCTCAAATGAATATGACTCTTTACATCGCTATGATAAACATGAAACAGCAGAAATTTAAAATATTCCCCCTCCCCCCTCCAAAAAAAATCTTCATTTTCATCAAATATCATTAATATTTTTCATAAAATTCACAAAGTGGGAAATATAATTGTATTTAACTACGAAAAAGAGTATGAATAAAAATGAGGCATAAGACATACTGGAAAAAGGTTAGAGCGCCGTCGAGTCTTGCGAGAAGTAGTAGGAGTGGAACAAGGTGTAGGTAGATCTTTTGATTCTTTAGGACCAACGATGGAGTTAGTAACTAGAACTTCAATTCCGAGATTCCGTTCTGATTTAACTTTAGATTCTCTCATTGATATAGTGTTTCCATCGACACGATTTTCCTGAAAGTTAAATTCATAACTTCAATGTTTAAAAAAATAGTGATTAAATTATACAGATTTTTTTATTAAAAAATTTCTTTAATTAATAATTACTAATCAAATTACTTTTGGAACATGACTTGCAGCTATATGACTTAGATGACTAGGAGATGCAGAGACTGCAGAGAGAGTATTACTTCCCACACTAGTAGGTGGATGATAACCATTATTAGTACTACTTACACCACTAGTAGTACTTGAAACATAGCTATTGCAGCGAACTGGATGGCTGGGAGTGCTGGGTCTTGAGCTTATGCCAGCCATTTTCTGTTGAACTATCTTCTGGCACGCTGAAGAGATATAGTAATTAAACGCATTATTACTAACATAGGACTTCCCTTATTCCATGGCAAATACATAGTATAGTTTTTTTTTTTCACAAAATACTAAATCATTAAAATATAGGAAGTCAATGCACATCCACAATAAAAAATATATATACTTATATTAAAATATTTGAGTTAAGATCTTAAGTGATTTTCCTATAAAAATAATTAAAATACTATCAACTACTTAAAATTCAAAATTTCATATAGAGATAAATTAATAGTTAAATTTTATCAAATATCTTTCTTAATTAATTCCATTAACAAATATAAATGAAAAAAAAGCTAATTCGGGTAACTGGAGAAATTGTAGAAAAAATTTAAAATGTCACATTTACACTTTCAGAAATTGATAATCCATGAAAAGAAAAACTACACAACATATTTTTAATACGATAATATAAAGTCAGAAACGTGAAAACAAATAACTTTAGCATGATACACTAAATTTTAAAACCTAAAAAGAATTGCTAGTTTATTTCCAAATTTAAAAATGAAGCAGCCTAGAGAAATTAAAAATAAAATACTTAAAATGAAATAAGAAAAAAGGTACTGTTGGATTTACACTGAAGATAAGAAAAAACATTGAAAAATATTTACCATTTCATATAACTGTTTAAAGCAATTATATATAAACAAAAAATAATCTCACCATCTTGAAAGACTCTTTCAACATTGAGTCCGTAAGTAGCACAGGTTTCATAATAGGAACACCTTTTAAGGTCATTAGCTAATTTTCTGGCTCGAGAATCATCAATAACACGAGGATTGTTTTCACTAATTGCATCTAAAAACATTCGGAAGAAATTAAAAAGAATACAAAATTTTTAGAATATATTTCACAACAAATGGCTAATTTACTACCAAAAAAGAAGAGGGGGAAAGAATTCAGGTGGGGAAACTAGAAATGATTACCTATCAAAATATTTACAAATTAGTAAAAACCTAATTATCCTATATAAAGTTGTAATCGTATTTTAATACCATCATGCATTTCCAAAAAAGTTATCAAAAATGAATCAATACATTTTGGCACATAATTTCATACAACGTTAAAACGTGCTAGATAATTCAATGTAAAGCAAATTCATGCTATAAAGGATTGAGAAACTATTACAAATAATAATACTTATATATCAATTCCAGCACATTAATTTACTCCCTTAAAAATAGGCTTGTGAAATGTCTCTTACATCAAAATTGATGGTATTTAAGTTCAGAGATATTATTACTATATATTTCAGATAAGTTTCACTTCGATATAATAACTAGATTTATAAAATTGTAATTATATACTAACATACATTAAATATTAAGGCAAAAACTCAGATAAAAATTGTCAGAATTTCTTTTAAAGACACATGTTTAAAATAATTTAATGTTGAACCATCATTGCATAGATTTTTTTCATAAAATTATGTTTGAAATCTAATAAATTAAAAACCTTGATGAACTTTGAAACTAAAACAAACAAAAAATAAAACTTTATTTTTTAATATTTAAAATTTAATAAAAAAGAAAGGTAATTTAAAATTTATAAATATCAGCATAAAACTAAAGTAAAATTTATAAATATCAAGCAGTTTATAATTAAAAATTTTTTGTCTATACTAATAATTTATTGAATATATATTACGGAAAATAAAATATTAAGGGCGCAACCAACCTTATATTTCATTCAATTAAGTATAAGTGATGAGACTATTTCACTTGCAGAACACTATTAGATTAGTGTTTAGGAATGAAGACACATTAACGAAAGCAAATAACAGAACTTAATAAGCACAATAAAAAAATTAACTTCACTTTTTCCTAAATAAGCATTTCTTCTTAAATATATTATATAAGAGATAAAATTTTAGGGGTTAAGGATTAACTGAACAAAGAAGAGAATTTAAATAAAAACTTATCTAACGGATGCATCGGAAGAAAGTTACCCTCTCCGAGAACAACATCCGATGGCATATCAACAATTCAATAAAATCTATTTAGTAAATGAGAGGAGCAATTTATTGAAATCTTATTTAAAGTAAAACTGCCGATAGTCAATCTTATAAGGCTTTCCAGAATGTACTTAAACTATAACACAATCAGATGCAATTTAAGAAGCTATAAACAAGGAAAATATTTAAAGCGATTGCAATAAGTAAACGTATCGAATAGCAGCTGAATAATAAAAGCATCAGAAATTATTAAATATTTTGATTTCCCTTATTACCTCCACAAAAGTGGTATACTTCTTTCTATAAATCGAACACAGGTAATAATAGATTAGTAACAAATAAAACGCGTAATTGTAATCAAATTAGATACAATCAACGGAATAACTCAAATAACTTTAAAAAAACAACAATTCAAACAAAGCAAACCAACAAGAAATAAATTTATAGTTCATAATTTATCCTTTATATTTATCTTGTAATAGAGACATCGTCCATTCGTTCCGAATGATGAATATGGGTTGTCCTAACAATCTCATTGAACTGAGACCTATTCGGACTACTTGAATATCAAGAATCCTTAAGTTTCTTTAACCTTCATTTAAAAGAAAGGCAGCGTTATCCGGCATTCTAGGTATCTGCCATTCTAAAGAGAATCTTTTCCAAAAAGATGAATGTCAATCCAAATGCATGGGTGAAAAGTCCGAAATTTGTAGCGAGAAGAGGACAGAGGGCGAACAGGCTTACCGTGACGCAGGCCCCTTATAGAAAGGTGTCGACCATGTCTGCCTCGGCAATGCAATCGATCGATACAGCGCCCTCTTTCGTGTTCGCCCCTTCAACACCCGAATTTCGTTTATAGGGATAGAATACAAATAGCCCCGTTTCAGCGCGGTGTCTAGGACTTCAAAGACGGTACAGGGAAACACTATTCATCGGTAAGGTTACGCAGGGGCGTTCCCTGACAGCGGCTGCCCTACCTGGAAACGGAATTCCTCCAGCCCCCTCCGCTTTTCCAGTAGCTGCTATTTATGGCCTGCAAATGTATGTCCTTACGCAAGAGATCAAAAATAAGGCCATCATTATTTCTTACAATGATTAATTGCTTCAAAGGAAAGCATAACAATTAAGCCTTCATTTTGCAAAAAATTAGGTGCAAAACAAATTTGATAACAACTGAAAATAAAAAAATGCACTTAAAATAATAATATACCGTCCACTTCTTTTACGAAATATATTTGGTTTTCGAATCGATATCTTCGAATAATAAGGAATATTTTTATAATAAAACACACACAAAAGGGGGGGAGGGCAAAAAACTGCTTACATTGAACATGACATTTTTCGACTACTTAAATAAAAGATTTTTGCAGGAAAAAAAACAAATGTACACATTTTTTTATATAATCGTTTTTTCTAACTAATAAAAAAAGCAGTCTGTTGCCAAGTTAACGGATATCTCAGTCGCAACCGGAAGTCGCTGTAAGATGCAACTTTTAACTTTTATTATTCCATATTTCATCCCTTTAAAGCACAAATGATATCTTTATGATATTGCAAATGCAACAACATAATTTTTTTGACTTTTATTCTCTTAATTTCTTGATCTAATTTGCAACTCTCTCATTCGCTCCAATATTTTTTAACATTGTAGTTTCTGTTTCGATTTCGAGTGAATTTTGTTTCGAAAATTGGAGGGGGGGCAGGAAGGAAAGGTCAAATTAACAGATAATTCCAACGATTTATTATAAAACTAATACAAGAATGCAATTTGTAGCAATCTCGATAACTTTAAAAATATACATTTTGGGGTCTGCAACTTTTGTCATTGCTGTTTAAACACTAAGCATTTTATTTACCCAACAAGTGACATTAGCTGGTGCAAGTATTAACAGACAAATGACAAAAGGGAAAACATATTTTGGGAAGACCAATGAATTTTCTTCAATATACATTATAGAGACAATATACATATAAATTGGTGAACAAAAGTTGCTAAAGAAGTACTTACATGAAACGATGCAAAATGGAAATGAAAACTTACATCGTTTACTCTGAAGTATTATTCCGAATAACATTTCATTGTTCCAAACACTTACTTTTCCTATATAGCTGTCCTTCAGATGAATGAAGATGAAACTGGTATATTAAGTGTACTAAATCAATTGCAGTTTTAAGTGATAAAACCTAAAGCTCTTTGATTACAAACGTATTCGTAGTTCGAAAAAAAAAACTTATTATTATAGAAAAAAAATTCCAGCACAGCGAAAGAAAAAATATTTAATAAATGAGGATATATTTATTTACAGTAACTATAAGCTTTGCGAGCGTTTTTCTGAAAACTATTTCTTAGAAATAAATGATCAATCATTAAAATAACAACTCCAATACTAATTAAAATTCTTAATGAAATTTTCAGGGAACCTTTTATATATTATTAATAAATTCAACTAAAATTTTTGATGTGCAGTAATACTTTTTTAATTTATAGCCTTTTTTACAAGAAAATATTTGGTAAATGAAGAATAATGACTATACTATAACATATAACACTTCATAATATTCTTGCATTTTTAATCAATCTCCCATACTTTAGTTCATTAAACTGAACTATGCCATCTGTCAAGTGCGTAAAGGAAATTGTGATTATCTAATTAAAATTTGTGGTACTATGTTAACTGTTTTGAATAAATTTTATTGAAATTTACTTCACATTAATCTAAAAAAGTATGATATTTACAGTTCAGTTCGGTTTTGTTATATTAACGCCCTGCTTCAAAGCAACACTAAATCTATTTGGGGACGAACCACGTAATTTTGGACCGCGGTCAGATGACAAGGATGTCACCTGAGCTGATCCTTCACTCCAAACTTCCGCATCAAACAAGTGACAGGAAATTCGGTTCCTGGCGGATTTCAAGGGCACCAGACCCGATTACACCACGATTCTTCGATGGAATGGGGTCTGGAACTAGGAACTCTCAGACCAAATTTTACAAATTTTATCACCAGGCAACAAGGACATCACAATATTTAAAGATATTTTTTTTAGGGGCGAGGGTATACACTTTACTATTTTAATGTACTATAAAACTAGAAAACACCAAATAAAACTTTTAAAAATAGCTTCCCCCCTCCTATATATATATATATATATATATATATATATATATATATATATATATAACAAAGTTATTATTTCACTGAAAAGATTTATATAAACTTTCTCGAGTCAAATTACTTTTACTTAGTCATAACAAAACATAACGTTAACAAATTATTACACAAGATGTTTTAGAAATATGGACTAAACGATCAGATCTTAAAAATCAAGACTCCATTCAATGAAAGCTAGTGTCTTAATTTACTCAATATGTAGTTCTAAAATTAGAAAAATCTATTTACCTTGAGTGCCCACCAGAATTAAGGGCACTTCACCAGGACTTCTGTAATGCGACATCTTCGTGTAATAATTATAGATGGCGTTAAAAGAAGGCTCGTTCTCTAGACTGAAGACATAAATGACGGCATCTACCCAACAGCTGAACTGAAAGAAAGAAAACACTTCACGTTCATAGCTTCAATTTCCAATTTTCCCACATTTTACAACTAAATATAATCAATAGAAATATATATTAAAAAAATACAAAATGCTAAAGTTTAAATCTATGTACAATGAAAACATTTTATAAATTATTGAATGGAGAAGTGTCCCTTACTATCCGTTATCTAAGTCTGCAAATCAAGTAAATAACGTAACACAACATATAATGTAACAAAAAACAAATCATTTCATTAATTCAGATAACATTACTAATTTAAATTGCTGTTAGTTTTCTATTTTTTTATCTTAAAAGTCTTTTCGCATTTAACATTTTTTGCATGCGCTTTTTGTTAATGCACAAAACAATTGTATACTGCTAAAATCAAGTTTAGAGAAGCAATACGTTAATCCGCAACAATTGCGTTTCTTTCTGTAAAGCTTGGCAGTTAAGAACTCAATGCGATTTAGAAAATTCGGACTTTAAAAACATTGTAATAGCAAACAAACACAAATAGTTTATTTGTTATGCGGATAAATTGAAACTAAGGACAGTTAGTTATGATTTTAATAGATTAACTACCTGTATTGAAAACACTGATTAAGTGTCAACAAACAACCATATAAAAGCATCCACATTCTAATCATTATCACAATAATTGCACAACACACAAAAAGCTATACAGATTCGTTTAGTAAGATTAAGTATGCATTTTATTCGGCACATTCACAAAACAATCTATCAATAAATGTATAAGATACTAAAAATATTCACTATTTTATATTTTTAATAGAAAGAGAAAGCCTACGAATTTAAATAATAAATTGTCCCTTAAATGAAACAATAGTGCATTTAGAAATGCATGTGAAAATTACAAAAAAAAGCAGAAACAAAACATAGAAATATACTTAACTCATGTATTTTAAATCAAAATAAAAACCCATGGGTAGTTATTTAGTCTAAATGTAAAAAGTAAAATATATATTAAAGAGTTTTTATTTCATTGTAAGTGTTTTTGCTATACTAAGATAGATTAATTTCCTGTTTTGAATCTATACAAGGGTTATTTTGGTATGGAATTCGTAATATTCAACAGTGGCAAGATGATGACGGTCGGCACCTCGGCTCTCCCAACTTCTACTTTCGACTAAAAATTTAACCTTCCATCAGTCCCATGTCGAGTCTCTAACTCCCAATTCCTTAACATTGTAACAGAGGCTTCAGTATCAAGTCCTAATGGCTCTTATAAGCGTTCTGAAGTAATTAAAATTTTAAATTTAATAGAAAATACAAAAGTCTGATTTTTGAAAAACTAATCAGATTTATTTCCAAAAACCTACAAATTATTGCCTACACTACACTTTTTAACAATTTAAATATTTACGTGGTACGTACTTCCTGCAGTTGGTTATGATTTAAACGCAAAATATGAAATCCCTATAATTTTATTTTAGAATTATTTGACTTGTATTTCATAATCAAGCTCAAAAGGAATTGTTTCTGACTAACTGGATTACATTGATTTTAATGTACACGACTACTAAATGAAGGTGTTCTCCACCCCCCTAAAAAACAAAGAAAAAAGAAAAGAAAAACTCTTTCGATTCTTTGAATTCTATTAGTTGTGTGGCGAGAATATTCATTTACGAAAAGCGCAGCACTTGCGACAAAATTCAATGAAAGAAAATATATATACAGAAACTTTAGGTTATGTAAAGCTCATGTGTGGTTTTGAAACTATTATAAGGGTAGACTTCAATTTCTAATCCACGGTTATCTCACAACGAAGATATCTTACTACAACCTACCTGAGAAGAACAGGAATAGCCTAACTCAATTAATATTTGACTCTCAGAATTGCACATTAATGATGATATAGTTCATTCATTAACGGATAATAAGGCTAAACAGCAAGAAAAACTAAAAATTTAAACAAAGTAGTCTTTATCTTAAAACTAAAAAAATCTACAAACTAAGCTAATAAGAAAAAATACTTTCGGGTTAAATGAATGGAAAGTTTTGAAGATTAAGCAAATATAACTATGTAGAGAGCGCTTTATATAAATACGGTTCAGATATTTTTGAAGGGTGCATGTCCTTGAATTTAATTTTCATGGATTACGAGGGAACCATAAGAAATATTGGAAGACGTTTATTCTAATTATACAATCACAGTCCTGATAAAATTATAAACATTTGTCAAATGAAAAAGTATTTACAATCTATGCATAATTTTAAAAAAATAGTTATAACTAGGCTTTTTTCAAAAAAATTAACTACAGATCAGGTACAGATTTGAAATTAATAATGAAGTTCCAGATATTTAATCCAAAATAACTATCCTTTTGAATTAAATTTACTGCTTGAGTTGAAATTATAAGTTATTATCATATTAGAATATTAATTTCAAACATATAAGAGGAGAATTGAAAGATTCTGAAAGTTATAGATCATTTCAGATGAATTCCTAAGTTATGAGAGATGATAAGGGAAAAGATCAAACACACACACCCAAGTTTTCAGTCTTTAGTCGCTTTAGTTAATTTTACCAAATCTTTTGAAACAGCCAATGAATTAATGCTTTAAAAAGGGGTGGGCTGCAGATACAAGTTTTTTTTTTTTTTTTTCGAGTCCGTATAAAAGACTGACTTTTCCCTTTTAATTTACAAAAAGATAAAGAACATCACACTCAATGCCAAAGTCCTTTTCTCCCTTTTTAAAGGGGAGAAACATGTTAATAGCTAAAGCAATAAACACGTGTTTATAGCTAAATCATTCATCAAAATATTCCTAAGCATTTCACGTATTAGGAGTGTTTTGTCAAATCTGGAAGTTACCTCAAAACCCAAAAACTGTTTCATTTTTTCCATGAAAAATAATCAGAAGCGAAAAATCTAAAAATGGCGCTCAGTTTTTTTAGAAGCCGTATTTAAAAAATTATATATATATATATATATATATATATATATA
>JAOUZG010004146.1:6125311-6162703 GCA_026289955.1 Argiope argentata | reverse complement strand
GATGAAATAATCTTCTCTTCTTTGCTTTTAAAGTTATTTCTTTCTGCCTTTATATAAATCTATTAATTTAAATTCTAACAATTGATGTTAAAGTTTTCAATTATATATATATATATATATATATATATCACCGAAATCTAAATTATACATTCACAAATATTTATATGGGATATTGTCGGAGTATACTGGGACGTTGGAGACTTTTTGTGTTGGATTCAAAAAATTAAGTGGAAAAAAACACAAAAATTGCAATAAATCACCGAAAATAAGCCAATTCGTATAAAATTTGAAAATGTTGTCAAATAAGAGGTGCCAAGTAAAACTGCAATGTGCAAATCAGTGGAGCTGAAATCAGAATTTTGCTACGATACTGTGATAATAAAATCTGGGATAGCTAATCCGGGCCAATGTATCATTTGCCTAAAGAACTGCGGGGGGAGAACTATTAGGAGTTAGAGACAGGACAAAGGAAAACTGAAGAGGCCAAATAGCTAAATGCGAGTCCATCTGTGGTACAGAGACTTGGGCAACAATTTCTAACCATACACTCAGCATCCAGAAGGCTCAGTTACGGACGACTAACCTCTACGACGAACCCTAATGACCACAATTTTGCTCATGAAGGAACAGAGCCTCAAACCCGACAGCTCAGATCCTCTCTTGCTTCAGCCATAAGAAGTTTGGTATCAATGTCAATTGCGCGTAGAAGCTTTCACGGTGATGAGGCAAACAGCCATTTCTTTGCAGATGAAGCCAAAGCAAACAAAGGAACATTAGGTCCAGGTTTAGCTTCCAAAGCGATAATAGGCGCTATTTGATTAGAAAGAACCTGGAACACGTTATCATGAATCAAAAATCAATGAAAGAAACACATACGAAGGAGGCAGAGTCTATTTTTTAGAGTGGTATTTCTTTAAGTGGACGCACAGATCACGAATGATCAGGCCTACATGCACTCCAATGCTGAAGTAATAGGTGATGATTTCCTGTTACAAAAAAGCAATGCTAAACTGCATAGGCCTCGTATCGTGAATTATTATCTTCTGGAAGAAACAAATCAGCGCATGGCTAGCTCGCTCACTAGACCTGAATCATAGCGAGTATGTTTAGGATGTTTTAAAAAGACGTACAACTGCTTTCAACCTTACTCCTCAGACCTTTGCCACATTTGCAACTACTTTGCAAAAGCAACGGCTCTCACTTCTTACGGAGATGATAGACCACATAACTGATAGCAGCAATCACTGCTATATTACTTCTAGAGGGAATCACACTCCATATTAAAGGAACTTTTTCTATACTGAACTGACATATTCAATTTCTTCATTTTATACCTCAATATGTAATGTATACTTTGAGTCAGTTGCATTAAATTTTAAGAATTTTAAGGGTAACTTTTTGAGTACTCATCATTTTTGTGATTTTTCTTTCATTTTTGGAAATAAATATATTTAGTTAAATTTGAAAGCATCTCATAAAAATTAATGGACGTCAGATTAAACACACATTCATGCACAAACATTAACACACGAAGAACATTTAAAACACCAATGACCAGATGGTTTTTTACATACCACAGGATCCTAGAAAGCCACGGGATCCAGAAAAAAAGAGAAAGAAAGAGTGTACTAAATTAAAACTGTATTACAACAGTGCAAATCAACAATATTATTAAACTTAACACAATAATGTTTATTGATAAATAAAATGTAATCACAGAAAAAAACAAAAATTAATAAGATAAACTTAAAATCATCAAGCGTAAATAAGTAACGAAAGTGTCAAAGGCGTTCGAGCACTCATAAATAAAGCAACAGAATTACCAGTTTTAACCTTGTTTTACAATTCTAAAAAGAAATAAGAAAGCATAAAAACATAAATGGATAACAAAAAATATTTCTAAATGCAAAGCAATTCTTATCATAAATAATGAATTTGTTTGTTTGTTATAATAAGGAAAACAGTTCATCAGAAAGAACATACGATGAAGAGAAGAGCATTTTTCGAAAACTAGTGCCTCAACACTAAATTTTGATTGCATATACCAGAAAGGGAAGAAGTAATGAGACTCTTTTTTTACAATTTCATATTCTATAACTACTAGGAAAAATATCTAAATTCCTCTTCTCTGGCTCCCGAAACAAAATGTCATATCCTTTTCTATTTCGCAAAATTTCAGACTATTCCCGATTCCTACACTCAAATAACAAGAACAAAATAGAGTATTTCAGTGTTTCGTTATAATTAATTTTAAGGAGGATTTGTTAAAAGTAATAAAAATAAAATGAATAACGCAAATTATACAAAGAAAAATCAATTCAACAATTTTAATTTCTATTGTAGTATTCCTATACCATGTGAATATGAAATGCTAAAAATTATATTATGATATTAATTTTATATAACATTATACTTTTCTAATATCTACACTTCTACCGCTACTTCTTCTGCTTCGAATATAGTGGTCCAAACAAATTTATTCGCAACTTCAAATAGTACTCAAATAATGACTCATTTATGCTTTACATTTTTTTAAAAAAAAATCACAATTTTCCTTTCTTTTTAGTATTTAAAAAATGGTCTATACAGAATAATAATGTTTCCAGTTATAATTCAGTATATAACTAATTAATGCTTCATTTTTAAGCAACATGAGGCTATTTTGGAGAACTCACCGTGGCATTTTTTAGCCTTTGACCCGTGGCTAGAAAATGAGAACGACGGATATATATTTTTTTCAAACTATTAAAAGAGAAGATTTTTGTCATAGGTAAATTTAGCGGGCATCAGTTCCACTTAAACTGCTGTTTTTCTTTAAAGCCATTCTTAAAAACTTGAACCCTTACAAACCAAAGTTTTAGAACGAGTCTACCATGATACGAAATTTCCAAAGTTTGAAACGCTTTTTACATATTAAGGAAGCAAAAATCCGAAAGAAAGAAAAGAAAACTAATTTTAAATACCACAGGTTACCATCATTTCCTGTTTTACAAAACAATTTAAACTCATAAACTTCTTAATTCACACTTTGCACAAGAATCGATAGTAAAATTGCATGCGACTTGCAAACTTTTATGGAGTAAAGTAGAGCAAATTCAGAGTACAATTTGGTCTACATATCACACATTACATTAAAATATTTATTTTTTATAGCTAATTCTAAACAAGTAAAACTTATCCCTGAACCATTACACAAGTACAAATACATCCTACGTATTTAATTAGATCTAATAATCTAAATTTAACTATTTATAATTATTCAGATTGTCTACTACACATTTAAGAAAAAGTATAAATGTTATGAACTTTTCTTTGATTCAATATTTGAGAATAAACTATTTTGAAATATAATAATATATAGTTCAACCAGTAAACTAGACAAGATGTATCTGTACCTAATGTGGAGTTTAACCAGCTTTTAGAAGTAAGCCTACCATTTTATAGTTAGTAACTAGGACATAAATAAATTGTATTGTAATTTACCATATAAATAATAATGTCAACATTGTTCTCTGTCTATGATTTTTAAACTTATCTGAAAAAAAAGAATGCATTGATTAAATGTCATTTAATCTATAAATTGCCAATTATCGTCAATTGCAACATAATCGCCAATGCTTGAAAAAAAAAGTATCTTTAATCATACAAAAATTTAAAGCTTCTCATTTTATAATAACGAAGCAATTACATCACATTGCGTGAAATCAATGCGATGCTTACTTTTCTGACTTCGAATTAGTAGTTTAAAGATAATTCATCAACTCCACTTAACAACACAGATTCAATAAATCTAATGATTAATTTCAACTATTTTTGTTAAAAAAATATGTAGTCTGATCAATTAAATTAGATTACCTTGAAATGTTTTGGAAAATCGGAGTTCTCATTTAACATTAGAAATTCTACATTTCAATTGTTCATAACTCATTCACTTTTTAACTCAGAATTACAAAATATTGTATTATTGAGCTAATTGGATATTAACTCGAAAATTAATGTTTCTATTTTTTAAAAAACTGAGTTTGTGTAAATCAAAAATACGAAGACGTCCCCTTACACAAAAGAAAAAAATATATACACTAACAGGGAGATATTTCTATGGCGATACACATCTGTAGCATTATTGTGCGATAAGTTTGGAAGTAAAAAAGAGTGTTCGAATTTATTTACTTTGACGAACTGTAAAAATGCTTATGATACTGCAAGTCAAGAAGGTTACTGTAAAATAAGCAAGGTTTTATTTGGAAACTGAATTGATGAGATAATCTGCATTTTAACATTCAAAAATATAGCAATTTAGTTTTGAAGTTAAAAAAGTAAAAAAGTAAAATTTAAATTTAAACAAAACAGCCCAATTTAAACATCACCTACAGGTGTGTGTGTGTGTGTTCCTTTTTTTTTTATTTGAAACATAAGCAAGCTTATAATTCACTTATAAATAAAAGACATTTCTTCAAAAAAAAACTCATTATGGTTTTTCCCCCTTAATTCTACAATGTTCAGTATTTTTTCCCCCGCAATAATGGTTAATTTAACCATCAGATACCTTGACATAACAGATATTCGTTACATCACAACAAAAATGAATTTAATTTATTTTCCAGGACTAAACAAATCAGGCACATAACAAAATTAAATTTTAGATAGAAAATCCTAATCAATAAATTACTTCAAAGCTTATTTAAAATGCATGGAAACTAAAATATTAATTTAAGCATAAGAAACTAATTGGCAATTCAAATGACTATAATTTTTATGTAAGAATGCTCCTAAGCAAGTAAAGTCAAGATTAAGCTTCCATTCTTCTGTTGCTGTTAATTCCACTGTGGAAATGATGAAATGGCGTATAACTGATCTACCCAGAAATAAATCATTCGATAATTTTCTTTGAATTACTGGATTACAAGAAATTTTTTAATACCGAATTATAAATTACAAAAACTGAAAATGCAAAGGAGAAAATATTTTGACTTGAAAAATACAGTCCAAAACTTCTTCCAAGCAAAAAAATAATAACAAAAATAAAATAAAAAAGGTTGATTTTAAATGTACGACAAGTGGTGTCAACCGGAAGAAGGCGTCAAGGTCTCAACAACCAAAAGGTGTGGCGTTAAGGCAGAAGGAATAATCGTTTCAATCTATTTGTTTCTAAATAACAAACATTACTAATATATTCAACTTTTCATCATGGAAAAATCGTTGAAGCGTCTTTTTCTATTATAAATTATGGCTTACATTTATAAACCATTTGATTTTTATTTACATAAGCTTAAATACATATACTTGTCAAAAGTATTTCAATATGATCTATGAACATATGTCTAGTTCCTTATTAAAATTTGGAACTATAAAATTTATCACTAATTCTTCAATTCTTCTTCCATTTTAAATAAAAATATTGTAAAAAGGCATAAAAAGAAGGAAAAAAAAGCATTTTCATAATCTATAAAAATTGGCAAATAATTGGCAAATTTTATAGTCATGAAAGAGCTTGATTTTTTTAAATATATTATTTGTCCTGAAATAGATTCCACTCAATTGTTTTAACTACTACTTACACAATCATAATTAATAATGATTTTAAATATAGTATTCCCCGCGTTTACGTTCCCATTTTTTACATTTCCCTGTAGTTTCTAAAAATTTTATAATAATCATCTCGGATTTCAAGTGCATAATTATCTATATGTGATTTCTCACTATATATGTTTTCCTCCGATTAACACCACTATTCGTCGGGTCTCTAGAAAGTATAAAAGAAGGGTAATAAACACTGTATACAATAATATTTCTAAAAGGAAAGGGTTATGGAACGACAGCAATACATAAATAAGTGTTTTTTTTAAGGAATTATTCTGTTTTCAATTCTGTTTTGGATTTTTACAAATTAATGTGCTAACAGCTTCTTAAAATACTCTTACATTTAGTACATATTTTCCCTCCAATGCTTGAGATAGATAAATAAATAAATCAAAAGAATCATGGATAGCAAACAATTCTTCACAGATGAGTAAAAAACTAGTCGATCGTATTCTCAAGTGTATGATGAATACTTACACTCACTAACAAAATCGACGAATGCATCCTTTGACACATTTCTACTAAGCATAGCAAATATTGCTATAAATAAGTATTTTGTCAATAATGGTTGAAGGTAAGAGCTTTATCTTAAAAATGATGAATAATTATTTTTGTTTCAATAATTTATTCGCTTTTTTATTTATGGCTTTTCTTTAAGAAATCACCAAACACGTTGAGAATTATTGCTCGCTCTCTGCTTTTTCTGGCCTCACATTTTTTTCTGCACATGCCGTGTTAATGCGTCGAGGTTAGATGAACAAGAAATAAACCAGATGGGAGTGCAGCGCCTTCAAGAAAATGAACAGGATACACTTTTAATTCTTCAAGAGGAAGGAGAATTAACAATAGAGCAGTTCGAAAAGATTTACTTCCAGACTACCACTTATTTCATAAAAATGCATGAGTTCGTAAATCAAAGGTTCGCAAACAAACACCTCTACATTTTTTAATGATAAAAAAAAACTACTTTTAACCGGAAAATCAAATTTGGTTGGGAAGAGGATGAAGAAATAAAAGACTTCATCAAATGCATTGAATTATTTAAATTTATTTATCTTTGAATACCCCAAATCCAAAACACTAGGGAAAAGCTAGTCTAATAGGGAAAATAGAACTCATGTTAAAAGCATTGACGATTTATAAAAAGAGCCTTTAGAAACATTAAAAAAAACCTGTCCCTATCCCCCCCTATGACCAAGAAAATGAGGTGAACCGTATAGTCATGGTTCGCTTCGTTCCATCGAAACAAGCGTGTCTCGTATTTCACACTAACAAAATAAATAAACAAGATTTAGCTAATAGATGGCTTAAGAACAAATGAGGCTGAACTTCGCTCCTATTTTCTGAATGAAGCATTCCCGTATCCAATCTCCTTTGACTGCTCTTCCAAGTGAAGATGCACTTTATTTTTCATTAATGTTTCACAATACATGACGGAAGAGGTTATGTAACGGCAGTTAAATATCACTAACGTCATTTTTTTTCATAGTCAAAACAATGAAGCGGAGGTCATTATTTCATATTTCAACAGGTGAAACCAGTCTACAATGTAGACAAACGATAGTAGATACAAAGTAAGGTTTTTCTTCTGTAACAAATGGTATTCATGCTTCAAAAGTATTTACATAAATAAAAGTAGAGATTTTGAGATGCCCTTTCTTTGTAATAAAGATGCTTGATATTAGCTATTTATATTTAACTCTTTCATTCTATTACAAGTTCATCATATTTTATATACTTAGAGTAATCAGCTGAATAAGGAAGGGCGTCTTTTTCTCTTATTTATTTAAAATACAAGATTCAGACAGATACGGAATAGCACCAGAAACAAAGTATTGTTAGAAGACGCGCAAATTATATCAGTTAAGCAAATGCAATAGTAAAAATTAAAATCCCCTTTCATATTCAATTAAGCTGATCAAATGCACATGCTATATGTTTATAAGTTCAAAAAATGTACCTTCAGTTAAACATAGCATGGGTAAAAACCGCATTATGTTTATAGTTAAAAAATATGAGTGACAATGATAGTTCAGTACATTATACAGCATTAAATTCAAATAATTTGATAAGCTTTTAAATCGTGAACTGTGTATTAAAAATCAAAAATAAACAACTGAAATCTCAAAATTAAAGCAATAACAACCATTGGAAAATTGGGAAAAAAATCAAAACATGTTTTCCTTCTTATAAACAAAGTATATTGTTTATCTTAAATATACCAATTATGTTAAAGCACTTGTCCTTCCCTCTTCAACAAATGTTTAGAAGTAAAATTTTAGATGCATCATATAAAAGTGTAGGAAGAAGCAAAAAATTAAAACACTTAACACGTATGCAATTAATAATAATTAACTGAAGTTTAGTTTTAAATTAGTTGTAAACGATATTTAAAAATATTCAAAAGCTAAAATGCAATAAATTAATTAAAGAGTTCTCTTATTATATGAAAATCTGAGCCTTATAATTTTATCATGTTCTCTTGTTTAAAATTTACAAATTAATCATTTTACTAATAAGCTAATCCATATACAGAAAATTTATAACAGAAAAGGCTACGGGTCATTGTCAAAAAGCATAAATCAGATGGCAATTGCTACAACCCTTTTTGGTGATTTAAAATATCTTTAGACCTGCAATCACTCATGTTAGCAATCGAACCATAATCGGCTACGGATGCAGTTATTCTATATATTATCTGTGCGAAAAAAGAGGTAGTTTCGGAATAACTAGACTATCATTACAATTAGATTCTGCAATGTCGAGAAGTAAAGATTTAATAATAGCTGTTAACCTAAAACAATCATCCGAGATTCTATATCGCAAAATACAGCAGGAAATTAGTGAATGATGGCATAACCATTTTCTATACTGAAAGACATCAATCTCCCAAAAAAAAAAAAAAAAAAACGATAGTTTCGGCATTTCTCAACTAGAACTATTTAGACATAAATAAACCTTATTGCGCCAAGGCAAATGCATTTTTGCAAACGAAAATGTTTACGTAATTTAAGCTTGAAATATTTCCGCAATGAAAAAGGTAAAGGAAATGCGTATGTTATAGCTTTGTAAAAGGAATTAGCAAGTTACAAATGTTACATGGTAAATGAAAACAAATTGTAGAAGATGAAAAAAGTAAAAATTGATCTTCACTTGCCTTTTTAGAAATTTGAAAAAGTAAAAAATTATTTTTTCCTAACAAATTGGATTTCTGGCTAAAAATAAATAAGATTTTTTTTAAATTCATCTTGACGTATTTTAATCTTTCAATTTTTTAGGAGATTAATGTAAAAATTAAACCTTAATTAAAATATATATGCATTAACTACAAAAATGCATCTATATTAACACAAAATGCGGTCTTTATTAACACAATGTTCATCAATTTTATAAGAGGTATGGGGGCGGGGAACTACGATTTCGCAGATTTTGGCAGTCCAATTTTTCATTATCTTCAGTTCAAATAATTATAAATCGTGTTTACTATATTTTTATATTATATATAATTATTGAAATAATTGTTTTGAATATTTTCCTACAAATCAACCACTGAAACGAAACGAAAAGTTTATGGAAAAGCAGTCTATTTGAATATAAACATTTAGTCACATCGCATAGTCTGAATATAAAGGTTCAGTAACTCAATTTTATGTTTTTCTTGAATTGCATTAAAAAAAATTTCAGTGAGGTATTAAAAAATATCATCTGGATCATAAAGTAGAATTAAAATGAAAAGAATTCTTTTTTTTTGTCTATCAAAATGCAAATTAATTAAAAGAGCATTATTTACATAATTAAATCATAGATAAAACAAAAAATATTAAAAAAATTTAAAAGTTACATCTTTTAAATATATGCAAGTACATACATATAGAGAAATCCAGAATTTTTTTTGTATCCTAAAAATGCGCCCCCCCCCACCCATTTGTTTTATAACTCAGCATTAAATGAATTTCATTCTATTTGTTAGAACAGTTAATGAGATCAATTAACCAGTTTCAAAGTATTAAATACATTCTAATAGTACATTAGAAATATATCGTTGTTATGTTATTTCTTTATGATGTTAGATGCAAAAGCTATGTTTCTGAATTTTGTTGTTCAGAAAGTTTATTCAGAAAATGCTAAGTTAAATTTTATGAAAACCTATCATAGATATTCGAAAATAGCATTCATTCTAAAGTCGTGGTCAAAAAAAGAGAATAACCTTTAAGCTCTTTCCTAATTTATAGAAGTCGATGCGACATCGCCTTTATAGCTTTAGGGAAGATTTCCTCACGCTAATGAAACTCGAGAATTTGGTGGAAGTTAAAATAAGCTCAATCACAAGGGCTGCTACCAAGCCACTGCATCCCAAAAGATTTGGATGCTTAGTCAACAAAATCGACTTTCGTTTGTCTAAAGCTAGAGATACTTAGTTTACTGATTGCTATCAAATCAATAAACTCCAGGTTAGTGTTGAAATCTGTTGCAAGGATTTCATGCATTTTGTATCAACAATTAAAACAAAGCCAACTTTTCAGTATGATGGCTCAATAAGCATGATTCACTAAAAAGAACTAATAAATTTAACACTAGATGTTGATCTAAAGAATAAGAAAGCTTAAACCCGCATAGTAAAATAATATGTCTGACTTATTCATTGAGTAACATAATTATAGATATTTACTTTTTATTTAAATTCAAGTAGCAATTAATTTTAAAAGCAAAAATCACTAGGATAAACTTAAATGTTTCGGTTGTTGAGATCTTTCAGTTCTGTATAAGGGAAGTAAATAATAATTAATGCAAAAAACGAAGCGTGCCATCTAATTAGGTGTTTGAATAAATTAATAGCTCAAAGAATTAAACCCTAATTTGCGATTGTTTATACAAATAAATTCAAAAATTCATTTCACTGGGTATCATTGTTAAAATGCGGTTTTCAGAAATAAGAAATCAGTGGCATAAACTCATATCGCCAACTTTAATAGAAACGAAATAATAATTTAATTCTTTAATTTGAAAATAAGAAATTAATGGTTTTGTTTTAAACCAGGGGCACTTAATAAAGCCATGCACAAAGGAAAAAAAAGTTTTTAAAGCAGGTGAACAAAAAACCTGAATTAATATTAAACTTGCCACATAGCCGAATAAAAATAATACTAAGGAACTTTTTCTTTTCTAAATCGCAATCTTGGTAGAAAATGCAATAGCAGTTCATAAAATCAAAATATATAAAGAAAGAGGATTCAAAATTATTTTTAATGAATGACTTATATTTAATTTAATGCATAAATGCCAAAGATGATATAATACATTTCTCAGAAGTAAAATAAAGCTAACACCATTATTATTATTTTTACTAACGAATAATGTTAGGTGTTTATCAAATCAATAATAAAGAAATATTTCTCATAAAAGAGAAAGGACAAAATAATCATGAATTTCAAGGTGACAAAATTAAAAACAATAATAACAATAAAGCTCCTCTTGGTTGCGGCTCAACAAAAAACAGGACATATTAATTATACATCATTGAAAGATTTGTTTTATTAATAAATTAGCGAAATTTTATCTAGAGCATATTAGATAATGGTATTTTAACTAGTACATATTTGCCTTTATATCTATTCAACGCATAGTGCATCTTGAAAATGAACACACAACTAATTAGTATATATAGGTATAAAATAAGCACAATAGCTAAAGGGGATGAATCAAAAGAGAAGAAAAACAACATGAACAGCCCTGGTACACAAAGTGTATTTTAATGCAACCACATAAAAAATTAATTAGGATAATAGTCATAAACGGAAAAAATATTTAATACTTATCTTACATGAAGCACAAAATAAAAGTGAATTAATGTTTATATAAAAACAGTACCTGCAATTTATTATGAAACAAAAAGAAAGAAGTAAACATAAAATTAAAAAAAAAAACAGAAAAATAGACCAAAATTGAACACAAAATAATAAAAAGGTAAAATCAAATAAAGTATAATGATAATGTGTTAAAAATGCTTGCATCAAAATGCACACAAACGGTACATATAAAAGTTATTTTTAGGAAGTGAAAATGGGCAAAAGTTGATCAAAATTCTATCCCTAAATATGAAAGTAAACTTTTTAAAAAATGCAATAAAAGAAAATACAAACAAAAATTATTGAGTTTGTTATTCTACAGATCACCTTTCAACTCCGTGAATTATTTATTCGTTGATAAACTACTATTTTAATAAAATTTTCAACATTTCATTGCTTAAATTTAAGTTTTAGGAAACAAAGGATATACAATTAAGGGACCAAACAGCGTAATTTTTGTAGCTAGAAGAATCTTTTATCAACTTTTAAGCTAATACGGAATATTACTCAAATCTATGCCATGGATCCAAAAAGGTTTAATTACAGTTTGAGATTCCATTAAATTCAGTATCTGTCCTTCCACAACAAATCAGACGTCAAGAACTCCCTTCCCTCAAAAAACGTACAACTTCTCAGGATAGTCAAATTTTACAAAGATAAATATCTGTGAGTCTCAAATTTCAAATTTTTGCCGACTTAACTATTAAATACTATAATCCACTGTTTACTTTCTAAAGCATAGTATTTAGAATAAAAAGAATAGATGTTAAATTTACCTGAATTTCTGGTGGGCCACCTTCGTCTCGAATGAGTAAAAGATAACTCTGCCCATCTATGACGACTTCCTTTTTAAATCTACCACCTGAAATGGGAACGTAGTGAATGATGGGCATATCACAATCAAAATATTACTACTAATATTTTCAAAGATTTTCAACACTTACCTTCGGGGGATTCATCTTGCAAATATGAACCCGTCAGATACCTGTGAACTAATGCTGACTTTCCACTCGACA
Organism: Argiope argentata; assembly: GCA_026289955.1. Lineage (NCBI taxonomy): Eukaryota > Metazoa > Arthropoda > Arachnida > Araneae > Araneidae > Argiope > Argiope argentata. Next base: position 6,150,261 of record JAOUZG010004146.1, on the reverse strand, counting down.
AGCTCCCCACAATACCCTAAAAATGAAATGAATTCATTAAAAAGATTAATTGAAGAAATTCAACTAACCAAAAATTAAGTATAATTCAATCTGAACAAAATTCGTAAATTTTCTTGGGAAAAAAAAGAAATCGTATTTTTCTAAGTTTTAAAAAACCAGATTTTAAAAACAAAATTTAAATTTAAAAAATTTTACTCTTATTAAGCTTTTAATCAATACATATTATTAAAATTTTTCTCATTTAAAAGCAAAAAGAGGAAGAAAATAAAAGAAAAAAATAAATAAATAAGAAACAAAGCGTTAGAAACAAAATTAATTTGATATTTTAAATATTACTGCTTGTTGAACTAATTTCGTCTGTAAGAAATTTAAAACTGTTAACATTTCGTATGCTTTATCATTAAAAAAAAGACATTTACACGTTGTAAAAAAAAAATCCTTTTATACATGACACAGGAAGAAGGGGAGGGAAAAAATACCGAAAATGAAACCGTCCTTTTATGGCATATCTACTTTTATGTTAAATAATGACATTCAAAAGTTAATCATGTTTACAGACACTTCCTAGTGTAATTTTTTTAAGCATCAAAATTAGCATCAATACCTAAACCTGCAAGCTGCAGAATCTCTCTAAACTAGAGTACCTTGAACTGATTTTGGAGTCATTAATAATTACATTATTGTTTTCGCCTTTTACCGAAAACAGGAAAATGTTTTTCAAAAGGTGTTAACAATAATTTATGTCTATCATTTCAGCAATTTCGGAATAAAGCAATGTACTATTTCTAACGGAAATATTCTTTCAGTATATCCGATCCAATTTAGATAGGATTACATACAACTTTTCCCGACACAGCGGAAACGACGTCTTTCCCTAATCGATTAAAAAAACGTTTATCTGTCTGGATTAAAAAAAAAATTATGAAGGCTTTAAAAAAGCATTCTAAAATCAAGACTGAAGGTATTCATAAAAACTGTATAACATTCACCTAGTAAGCATACATGGGCTTCGTCATCAAGATATTTGGTTATAAAACTGGGTCTGAAACCTTGAACAGAAACCTTTTACATTTCCGAAAAGATGATGACTACTTTTTTCTTCCCAAAGTATTTTCGGCAAAAGTTACATATTTATAATTATTTTTGAATATTATCGATAACAGTATACAGAAAGGATAAAATTGATAAATCTATAGCTGTATTTGAAAACCGATACATACGAAGAAAAGTGCTAAGGTGAGATTCACTGTAGTTTTAAAACAAATAAAATTATTTTCATCAATAAAATATTATATCAGTAAAATGTCTTAAAATCTTAGTATTAATCAGGAAAAGAAGAAATTTTAAAAATTGCATATTGATATTTAAGTTATTTTAAAAAAACACAAAACGCATCTCAAATTTAAAATAACTAAATTTAAAAGTTTAATTTATAAAAAGAAAAATAACTTGAGATTCGTTCAAAATTAGGAGATAAATAACATTATTCAATCCAAACTTATAAAAAAGAAACATAATTTGAGAATCATTCAAAATTAGGAGATAAAACCAATTCTATATAATGAATAAGAAATTCCTATAAAAATTAAAAATGCAGAAATCATTTACTTATTTACATGTCTAAAAATATATTCCAAAACTACCGAAAATTAAAATTTTTCAGAATAGAATAACGATTCATTTAAAAATTTGAAGTAAATTGTGATTTCGTCTTTTAATTAATTATTTCGCTTTTAATTTTATTATTTCTTTGCTGCAATTAAGGAATTAAAATAAAAAATGGATAAGAAGCCATTATTTAATAAGGTAATTAGTAATAATAGTACAATCAATAGTAAACTTAAAATCGTAACGAAATAAAAAAAAATTATATGTTTCATGGCAAAGAATATAACAATTAATTTCCCTTATAACTATGAATAGATGTTTATTCTTCTTTAGAAATAAATTGACAAAAAAAAAAAAACTCAGCATGATGTTTTAATTAAAACGTCTGATTCGCATCAGTGGATCTGAATTCATGTGTGTATATATATATATATATATATATATATATATATATATATATATATATATATATATATATTCTCGCTGAGACTTTTTCTATCTGTTCCCCTTTGAAGATTTTAAATTACAATAAATATTCATAAATTACTCCACCCTCTTTAATTGCCAATTCTTATTCTTTCTGCATAGTTAATTGTTCTATAACTGGTCAAGTTTTCATTTTACCATTAAAATATGCCATAACAAGATATAAATATGAATATTAAAAATAATAGCCTGTAATCCATTCTTTCGTGTTGTTTCATTACATATTTAAAGTGGACGGCGCGACAAAACATTACAAACTTTTTTTTATAAAAAAATAAACTGTTTTTTTTTTTTTTTGAACTGTTAATCTCGTGATAAAATCAAAAATGAGGAAAGTCGGTATTTTCATTTCATTTGACTAAAGGTTTACAGGAAAAAGAAGCTAAAGTCTAACATTCAACAGCATAGCAAAAGTAAACTGTTCCAAAAAAGAAATAACGCACGAAATAGACGATTTCTCAGAATGGACAAATAGAACCTATTCGATATGACTAATACTTCAAGACTCAAGTGTTTAATGGTTAGAACACAGTATTCAGCCTGCGACTAACTGTGCGCCGCCTGCTGCGTTGGGAACATTAGAAATCAAGGGCATAGATGTTTTACGTGGAAAATAATAAGGAAACGATCGCAATTCGTCGAACTCTGAATAGTTATAAAAGAGTGGGTAATACTCGAATGCTACTTCCGAAATTTATTATTTAAAAGTGTTTTTATGAACTGGTACTTGAATGAATTGGTACTTAAAATTCCTTTTAAGCATTTTATTTTCAATGTCAATCGCCTATACACAATGTAAGAAATTCGAGAAAAAGTATTTGCATTCATGATATAAATGTCTAAAACCAAAATAAATATTTAATAGCTAAGGATCTTTTGTAGCGATGTAGCGACATAATTTTAATAGCCTTTACAAATGTAACAATTCTTTAAATATGTTTCAAAAATATATAAAGAAAGGTTTATCTTTGAAGAACAAAATTAAAATTATATTCGTTATTAATAATTTAAAAAATATTTTGCTTTTACATAAAGAAATCGAGCAATAGTGCAGCTATCTAATAATTCAATCTTTACTTCAAAATAATCTCCAGTTTCTACAATTACTTTGAGTATTATAGGATTAAAAAAAATCGTAAATTTGTTCCCTAACACGTTCGCGGATGTGAGCGTTTTAGTAATCGTTTTCATTGTGATGCAAAATGGCATGAATGGTATGACGTTCAAATTTATAAGCCATACTATTTTACATTCAATTCTTTATAGCCTTATTTTTTAAAATTATTATACACTTTAAAGAAATAGCTAACTGGTTCATTGAATATTTTCATTTTATTTTCTCTTTCTTTTGTCCACGATCATGTTAAACTAGCCGAATCTCGCTCCAACCGGTTGTCGTGTTTATCTTCTGACTGCATTTATGATTAACTAAAAAGGAAATAGAATTTGAGCATGTTTAACAGAAATATAAACAGAATAAATAAAATAAGAATAATGAAATTAGTAGTCAGAAAACAAAAAGGGGAAGAAAGGAAAAGGAAAGACGCTCATTCAAACATCCTGCTGAATAACCGACAAAAATACTCAGCCGCAAATGCTGAAGCGTTGAAAGGAAATCCAAGAATTGGAAGGTAAAACCCTATTTCTCAAAATCTGATCATAATTAAAGCGTCAAGTTTAAACACAAAATAGTAATCCCCATTTGTCATGTTTTATAAAAGATAAATATCTCGTGAATAAATGAATTTCCATCATGAATAGGAATAATTACATGATGAAATACAAAGGTTTATTTATTTTCCATATAGTTTTTCCCCCTTCCCCTTTTATCAAAATAATATTCTTCGTAAAGGAAAGGATATTTCATCCGTGGAACCTACGATAGAGCTCAAAAGCTCACAGTTTTAATTAAATAACTAATACTTCAATACAAAGACTAGTTTTGTTCAAGTAGAAAGCATATTATAAAGAATGGTTTTCTTTTATCGAAAAATCAAGTTTTAATAAAGAAGAATTATTAGAATTAATTAAGTTTTTACACAGTTTGAAAAATTAAGTTATCCACAGTTTGAAAAATCAAATGCATTGATCTAAGCAGAATTATTGACATACAAAAAGAACTGAATATCTAGAGATTCTAATACATTTAAAATACATACATCCTACATTATCACGTAAGATACTGGCAACGTAAAAAATTTAAACTAATTAATGAAAATATAATAAGTCTTACTTCTCATAATTATACTCTATTCTAATATGCAAAATTTTCATGTTTCGGTTCGGAAACATGCATTTTATAAGCACAATGACAGCTGTTTCTTAAAGACAGTATACGGAAGGCATACAAAGATTTTTTTTTTTTTTACTTTGTAATAAAAGCAATTTAACAAAGATTATATTAAAAGTTTAGTTTTCAGGGATTCTAAAATATATTCCTACATCTTGAAAAGAATGCACTATTTAAAATACTGTTTACATTTTAAGGAATGTCTGCATTATTTGAAGACTTGAGAACCACTTTTTTCGCGATAAGTTTAATAAAAATCATGTGCTTCATCAAGGTTGTTTTTTTAATGCAGTTCCATCTGGTTTCTGTTTATTAATTTCATGTAGAATAATTTAACAGCATCTCGAAATTTAATCTCTACCCATGCAAAGTAGATTACAAAAACAACAACAACAAAACAGTGGCAATACAGCAACACAGTTTGAATAAGAATAAATTTATTTCAGCAAAAAAGCAATACATATCAAATAAAAATAAACAAAAATATCATTCAAAAACGGTATTTACAAATACAAAAGCAGGTAAATAGTTGGAACAACGAAAAATATTAATTTAGATTATTTTCATTATTTGTTCGTCAAGTAATTACATTTTTCTTCAGCTGCATGCTAGGTGTAAAATAAATTATTTATATGTGTACAGAGGGTTTATCTACTCTAATCATGACTCAAAACTTAATTTCTAAACCGTTAGAGATAGGCAAATAATTTCGAAAGGGAGTTTATCTAAATGACAAAGAATAATTTTTTAATGCAGCCTATAAGTCAAAAAAAGTAATTTAACATAATATTATTCTTTAACTAAGATTTTTCATAAAATAAGTTCCATTATTCTGCAACTTAAAAAGATCGTATCATGAAGTCTTGGGCAGCCAATTTTTCATAAATTTAATACAAGTAATGCTTCATAAAGTTTTTTTTTATGGCAAACAGTTGAATAAGGTTTCTATTTAATAATTTCATGTAGAATAATTTAACAGCAACTCGCAATTTAATCGAAGATCAATCAATCAATGAGCGACTCTTAAGCAAGACCACTGTTGAAACAATGGCTTAACTTAATAAAATTCAATGCTAAATAAAAAATAATGTTTTAAAAGAAAATGAAAACACAGGCCACGAAATCACACACACAATGAAAAATAGTGCAGTAATAAAAAGATAAAGGTGAACAAAAGGTGAAAGGTTCTTTAAACACAAGACGTGTTTTAAAAGTTCTCAAGCAAATCAATAAATTTTTTATACTACATTCGACTAATGTCACATTTTCGCAAACTTTCCATGTTCCAAAGAACAGTAAAGATTTTTTTTAATTACAGTTCGTCATATCCTATGAGTAATTAGTCAGAAAAATAAATGATTTTTTTTAAATCATGGTCATTAGAATTTCTATAACCAGAAGAGGTTCGGAATGGGTTTATTGAAATACTCACAAATATCTTCTTTGCCTGAAATAGAAAAAAAAATTCATCGACCTTCTCTCCCCCCCCCCATTTCTTCTCTCTCTTTCTGAAGACTACTGAAACTAATCAATATTAAATAGGGGCACTTTATAGGTGTATTTATTATTCTTCAGTTTCTTGTCAATGTTTATTCGTATAATTAGTACAGTCTTTTTCACAGTTTACATTTGCTTTACCTTCGTCCGTTGGTTCTTTCGAATTCTTTTAAATATCCTCAGAACATGCGATTCATAGAAACATTTCAAATAACTATAATCAAATACGAAGAGTGTGTCTATTAAATCAATTGCACTCAAAGAACGGTAAAAAATTTTAAAACTTTTCTTTTCAATTCTATTTTATTAAACATATCTTTACAAATATAATGCTAAGAGTAATAGGAAATAAGAGGATAACATAATGCATATGAAACCGGCAATGTCCATAAAATTTAAAAACTTCCGTATCCCCTTCTCAACTGTCGAAAAAATAAATTCAATTAAAGCCCATAAGCAAGTAAAAAAGATTGATTCATCAGTAATTCTTGTTTATAAAATATTCCATTAAATGCGAACATTTAGCGAAGTAAGTGATTTGCAGACCATCCATTGCTCATCTCTCTTAGAGAATATTAGCTCAGTTTTTGGTCTAAAACAAATCATATTGAAGTTGCGCATTCGAAATTCAAAAATTACTGGCGGATGAATCAAAACAACATGAGAATATTAAACAGATAGACAGCGATTCTAATGGATCATCATCGTTTTCATTATCTTTCTAAATACAAATATTAATCCATTGAAAGATGTGTCCTTTAGATAGCTTGTTATCCTGTTAACAATACCTCAGAACTGATTGTCACAGATTAGCAAACACAAGTTGTGGTAGAAAATACCATACAAATTAGCAAGAGAGCTTAAGAAACAAAGATAAATAAAATTGTTTGAAATGAATTTTTAAATATCAATATATAATAACATTAGAAGAATTTTTTTCCTTGCATTGAGGTCTTCTCTATCCGTAATGTTCACGAAAATTCAAATCAAAATTAATTATTAAAATTGAATCGAAACAAAATATTCATCCATTAAAAAAGAACAAGCAATGACGGGGGAAAAAAGCTGAAAGAAAATGTTAGCAATAACCTTCAATTTGGTTCGTGAAGGGAGAATAAAATAAATCAGCATAAACATTATTTATTCACACTTTGGTTAATTCGCACACTAAAAAATAAATCAATCCCTTCAATCATTATATTAAAAAAAAACCGCGGTGAATTGCTTGACGCCAAAACAGAAATTGGGATTTGCGAATCCGATAATGGCATAGCTAAAACGGGCAGAGATATTTTTACACTCCGCCCAGTTGAAATGGCGATGGGCGATTTATTTACTGATTTTTAAAGTACTTTCACACATGTAAACAAATAAAAAAGGATTTAATGGATTTAAAGAAGACAGTAAATTAAAGAAAGCAGTAAAAGCAACAAAGATCCTTTGATGACAATTAATGACTTAAAACAAAACTGAAATAAATATGCAACTTTCTTTTTAAATTAATCATTCTGGAAACTACAATAAGTGCGAAGATTTTAGACAATCAATTAGAAGAGGTTTCGTTCAAAAAAAAAAAAAGAAAAGGTAATAGCATTTCAGGGAGGTATTCGCATATCCGTAACCTGAATAAGAAGACCGACAGTTTGAAAATAATATTTGAAAGAAAGCATATAACTTCATTAAAGTAAAAGAAAAAAAAAGAAAATATACAATAGAAAATCGAAAGTTCGTGCCATAAAATCGAAATGTGTCATTACTGGTCCCCTTAGCCTGTAATCTCAACACTTTGCAAAAAGTCGGAAGTTTTCCCCTTCTCTATATTTTAGCTGATAAGAAGAAAGAAAATGAGAAAAGGAGTGATCCAACATATAAAATTCTTTTTCCTTTATGAGAAACACAGATCGTGATCAAACAAATGATGGTAAATGATAAAGAAGAGGGGGAAAAACTACTACGAAATATTTTTTTTATGGCTACATTTATTTTTAACAACAGGCATCCTATTTCTACTTAAGAAAAGAAAAATTTTTTTTTCAGCTGAAACGTGATTTTTTTTTTTTCTTTTTCTTTTTACTTTTAACTATTTATAAATCATCAGTAGAGAATAGGGAATTTCTTTCGAGTTGCTCGTAATAATTTTATGAGACTGGTCACATTCAGTCGAATACCAAAGTAGATATTACTTTATCATAATATGAGGATAATCACAAAGTTACGATTAAACCCTTATAATATATTCTAAAACAAGCTTTTTATAAAGATAAAATTATTTATTTATTTATTAAGCGAAATAAAAGAACCGTTAAAACCTGATTTTTATTTATTAACTTAATTAATTGCCGCCAATGATAATTAGCATGTTCACCGAGATAATTTGTTAGGAAAATTTTCAAATAATTTTTTATAACAGCTGGATTTTAATCTCTCTCTTTTTCAAATTTCAAATTCCCTTAGACATTTATCTACTATTTAATTTTTAATTTGAAATGGGGAAATATTACATTTCAGTTAATCCAATAAGCTTGCCATATCGAAGCATGCTCATAAAAACTATAAGTTCAATCACTGAGAGTTCAAGTTTTGTGCGCATACCGAATATATTTCGTAATTAGAATAACATCTTAGAGGATAATTGTTTCTTCAGTCAGTGAAAATTTTCTGTGTATTACAATAAGAAAGCAAAATTTCAAACTAAAAGAGTGATAATATACTAATTATGTTACAGAAAGAAGCAAGTGTTTAAAAACGGGTGAACAATGAAAAAAAAATCATTTAAAAATATCCGGAAATGACACATTTTTTAAAAAATCAAGCTTTACAAGAATACTTTTAAAAAATTACTATATATCAGTGAAAATGTGGATTCTTAGCATCTAATAACAAATACAATAACAAATTTTTCAAATTTATTATTTTTTTAGATTTTCGTAAAAGCAAAATAAATCCTCGAAAATAATGATTTTCTCTAATTACAAATTGTCTCAATATTTAAATTTTGAAAGAAGAAAAAAAAAACTTAAAAAAGAAAAAAACATAACAATACTAGGGGGAGGGGGATATGGAAAATTACAAAATATTTTTTTAAGTTAAGACGAAGCGGAAATCTGCCAATCAGCAAAAATTATATCTTCAATTATTTTGCTAGGACATTTAGAATACGTGTTGAATTTAATATTATTTTTGTCTGAATTATGAATAAGCATCACCAATCCCCCGTTTAGCCAAAGCACTTGGTCTCTAATAACCACCTATATAACTTAATGAATTTTAATTTATTTATCATATTAGTAATGGGATTTGAATTTTATTTATCATATTTGTAATGGGATTTGAATTTTAATTTATTTATCATATTAGTAATGGGATTTGCTTTTGCTTTATTTTTAGAGCATTTATAAGTGAAATATCACAATATTAAAAAGTTAAAGAGTCAATCTTCAGTCAAATTAAATTTAAAGCTAATGTAAACTCAAAGAACATGAGCACAGATAGTGATTGACCAGAAAATTAACAGCAAAATTAACAGTAAAAACTAACAAAAATACCAAGGCTTTAAGATCAAATAAAAAAAACAAAAAACAAATCTGAAGCAAAAAAATCTTTCTTTGTAGTTAACAAGAAAAAATAGTATTCTGAAAGAAGAAGAAAAAAACTCAGTTAACTCTTTGCTTTTAGACTTGGAATATCCACTTAAATGTAAACATCCTTTACGTTTGGATGGCAATACATAACAATTATTATTATTTGGAAGTTGACTGAAATTTTTCAACTCCCATTTTATCAAAATCAAGCAAAAGAATTTATTTTAAAGTCTTTTAAATATCAATATAAAAATTAAAATTTATATTAGCAAAATTATCGAAATGTTAATGCATCATGGGTCATTCTTTTAAATGCACTTCTAAAACAATAAACTTATAAAACAATAATTAAAAAACACTTTCATAAAAGCACAAAAAAGCAGAAATTATTTTCTGCTTTTTTTAAAAAATCTTGATATCTATTTTTCTCTCAAACTCAATAGTAAATGGCGTCTCTGGAAAGAAGTATTAATTTAATTAATGATTAAATTTTGAAAATATTAAAATAGTTATTGCCATCGAGAATACAAAATTACACAGAATTTTAAACAAAACCAAATAAATAAATAAAAAAGACAGAAAAAATTCCATTTTTAAAAACATTAAAAACATGAAGTCAAATATAAACAGATGTGTTTGAAATTATTGAAATTTATCTTCCTACCTCCTGTTCAATACAAAACATGAATGACAGTTTCATTAAAGTATTCATGAAAACTATGTTAAAAGCCACGTTCTGTTAAAGTTCATTTGTTCATAGCTTTCATGAATTCTTATAAAGAATAATTACTACAGAATACTCTTAATATCAATCGTGCACAATAAAATATGAATTGAAAACAGTCAGAAGATGAAAAGCAATCACTTTACAAAATAATATTAAATTAGAGCTACAGCACAATTCAATTTTGAATTCACACGCTCCAAGAAAAGTAAGTTTCATTCAATACTTGATTTAAACTTTAATGGTAATGACAAAGACGTTTACAACGCATAGGCAAATGGTATATGATGAACCCACTAATTGATGGCACACAAAGAATGGAGACTGATTCCTTTACTTACATATGCGCAATAACTTTCGAATCAAAATGGTTTCCTTGGCAATTAAAATATTCTTTTATAACCAGGCCGGCATTCAATTAAAAATTTACAGCAGAGTAAACAAGTACTTTGCGTTGATATGTAACAGAGAGTTAATAGTTAAGCATCCTGCAGCCAGCAACAAAAAAAAAAATCACATCTCAATTGCTCCACACAATTCGGAAAACTATGCTGTTATAGCGTAGCATATAAACAGCATTAAAATTAGTCTACGTGTGGAGCAAAATAAAAACGAAATTACTCTAAAACTTTGACTCGCAGTTAGTACAGCCATTTGGAGCAGTAATGAAAAAGTTGACTTAGCATCATTTAATGGCAGACGATTTAGTATTCTGTCAGAAAAGAAAAGAAACGGTATCTCGGCCTTTTATCTCGGAAATAAATAACAGACATCCCAATTAGTCTATATAGTTAAGCAAGCGGAAATATTAAAACGTTGTATATCAACAGATGTTGCTTCGCTACAAAAGTATATGGACTTATTCGCAAGTGATGCATATAAATAGCGATTTAAATAGCCCTTGAAACTTACCTCTTAAATTTTAAAAATCTCACATCGGTAAAAATAAAAAATAGTAAATTAATAAAAAATAATCAATGCAATAAATAAAATAAAGGAATCGGGATTTTTTGCAATATGGCTCATATTTATTGAATGAGATTTTCTATTAATTGTATTTATTTTATAATTTAGAATGGGATTATAAACGGCCTAATTTATCTCATCTTCATTTTGGCAACGACCAATTGTATTTTATTTTTTTAGCAGCTAGAAAAATGTCTTTATCATATAATACAAATTTCGAAACATTCATATTTTTTAATTAATTTAAAACTGCGAATGTTAACTAGTATTCCACAGTCGTTTTATATAATGTATATAAAATCGCCTCCAACTGTATACAACGATATGTGAAACTTTGAAATAAATTTTTTGAAATATACGTTTTGCAAATTTAAGATAATGAGCAAATTAATAATTTTCCACTTACAAATTTTGGTTATTATATTCAATTAACGTTTTAAATAAATTAACTAAATGTATTAAGTAAGTATAAAATATTTTGAAATAAATTTCTGCCTAAGCCTCAACAGATCAAAGAAACTTTTTGAGGGATAAATGCTCCAAAACTGTGAGATACTCAAAATGGGGGGACAAGGGAAGAAAAATTCGAAATATGTGATTTTTTTAAATTCAAATTACAAAATGGGAAATTTTTTACCTTGGTTTTGCAACAGCAATTTATAAGTCGATTTTAAATTAACTAAGGGGTCTTAACATAAAAGAATGGCAACAATCAATATCAAGGAAAAGGTTACAATACCACGTCTAAAATTAACAGACTTAAAGGCGCCAGTCAGAAGCACCGTCTCCCATTTTAGATCATCAAAGGACACTGTTTGCTCAGAGAAATTTGACAATATAAACCGGCGGCAAAATTTTGCGAAAGCAACAGAACAAAAATAAAATGGTCAAATACAGAACGTAATCAAATAAACGTCGAAATAATAATCAAAAGAAAGATTCATAGAAAAGCGTAGCAACCATTCTGGTTCTATAAATTTTACTACTTTCATTCGATAAACAATGGGAAAACAGAAGTCCTGATCGTGATTGTTGAAAAACATAAATTACATGTTAATATCACTCATGCAGTGTGCACCCTCATTTCTATAGAAATTGAAATGAATGTAATGAAAAAAACAATACTGGTTCTTTATATTATAAAAATTTTATTGGTTTAAAATGCAGCTTATTTTCTCATAATAAGTAAAATTCAAAGTTATACAATATGCAAACATAAGAAATTCAACTAAAAAAATATTTCGAACAGAAATGAGTTAGATTAACTCAGACTAGAACGAACGTCAGATGGTTAGGAAATACGGTGAGTTCATTGTTATTTATGATTCAATTTGGATTCAAAATAGACAAGTCTAAGAGATGTCTATTATTCCTTGTTCATAATTAGATGTGTAAAAAAAAAGTATCCTGAGGGAGGAGATTAGAAAAAAAATCTTCATCTGAAGGTCAAAATGGGTCATGAGAAAATGTTGAGATGGGTATTGCAGATAAGGTAAGTGTAAAATGAAGGAAGAAAGGAAAGGCGAGGGAAGTTGATAAGAAATGGTTTGTGATGGAACAATCTTTGATACCTAAAAATTCTCAATTTTTAAAAGTGCATGCTTTGTAATTTTTTAGTGTAATTATAGCGAACAGATAAGAATGAAATTTTTTTTAAAATCAGAAAACAGAAAATCTATACTAAACTATTGCAAACAATGTAAAATTTAGGATTCAAAGCATCAGAAAAATCGCAGAAAAATTTTGAATACAAAGAATAACCCCACTTACTAGCCATGTGTATTTGAATTCATTCTCGTTAAAAATTATCAATGAAGTTTTTAAAAAATTATCCATAGGAACAAAAGATTTCAAATTATGACTATGACTATACTTTCATTAATAATGATTTAGCTAAAGCAACCTTGCCTTCCTAACTTGATGTAAGAAATAGGCTCTTACTCATTTTTGCATGTCTATTAAAATCTTAAATATTTAACGTCGTAGTTAAAAAAACAAATTGTTATAAATAATAGCACAAAACATACAGGCATTTTTTTAAATGAAAAATGACAACACTTTCTAATATGAAATTTATATTCCTGAAATCATACATCTATGAAGTTCAGTAATAGCTTGATACGAAATAAAATCGACAAGGTATGAGAAACTTTTATTGCGGACAGAAAGAAATAGATTTTTCCATCATCATGGAAATACCAATAGAAAAGAGAAAAAGAATCTTTAATGTTAAATTTTATTTTCACCTTAAAAAGTTCTGCAATTTCTTGATATGTTAACTCTCGATTAAAAAAACGTAGAATGCATACATATTTCCCAATTGATTTACATAAAAAAACAAAAAATGGATATTAATAATATTAAATATTTTTAAAAAATAGTTAGCATTTATGCCGGTAATATTTGATCCATATAAAATTCCAAATAAATTGGTTTTGAATGCATTGAATCTAAATGCATGCCAAGTGGATAGGACAGCAAACTTCTCTTATCATCTGACAATATTATAGATGAAACATAATTGATTTCGCATAAATTTTATCATCTAAATTTGAACTCTACGCTATTGTTATATCACTCGCCGTTCCTTTTCTTTATTTTAAGTGTTTACCACATCTCGAAAAATTAAAAAATTAAAGTGAAAGACGTTATTTAGATTTGATGACATAAATGATGGGGATGAGAAAGCATGAAATTCACGTTCTGCACGTTCTGCATGAAATTCATCGTAGACAAAATACAGCAAAAAAGAAAAAGAAAGAAAGAAGACATTTGTATGATATAAAATCTGCAGATTAAGAAAAAATGACAGATAAATATTTGAAACCTCCTAAGCAATAACTTACGCCTCATTTGTCGATATAAATTAATAGCTTCTACAGTGTGGTGGCAACTCCACTGTTTTACTAAAAGAATACAAGAAAATAATTACGAAAACGAAACGGCATTAAGAGGTTGAAAATATTTTGGGTTCCTGTCGAACAGTAATGGGGGGGGGGGGGTGATCATATATCACATTCAGAATAACAGGACCCTCAAAATTGTACGAAAAAGCCTTCTGCATTACTTCAGGGACTTACACTGCTATAATCACTTAATGTTTTTAGAATTTACATCTAAAGACGTACTTTTTCTTCCCCACATCATAAAATAAACGACGCTTCATTGCGTTTAGGGAAAGAAAAAAATATATATTATTCAGGGTCTCATACTTTCGCTAGTATTAAAGAGTCGAGAAAGAAATCGCTATCATCTTATGCTATCAACGAAATAGTACCTTGCATCATTTCCAGAGACGAAACTCATTTCTCTACACAATTCCAGACACGACTTTTCCAAACGTATTTTACTTAGATTCCCGCAGGGAAACATTAACAAAAAAAAAAAAAAAAAAAAAAAAAAAAAGCGGGAAGGGAGAATGCTAAAATGTCATCTTTTAGGGGGGAGGGGACTTTGCCTCAAATAGGACAACTGCCAAAATGCTACGTTCAAACAATATTTTTGAAAACGAGGGAAAAAAAACGGATATATTCACCTTTAAATAAAACACAGCACTTTTATTTCGATAAAATTCTATAATGAAAAGATTTTTTTTTAAGTTTAAAAACAAGTATAAGGAAGCTTAAAATTAATCTCCATTAAAACACTAATCTAGTCAGTTTAATACTGCAAAATTAACAGCAAACACGAATGAATTTGTTGAATAATGGCTGGTGTTTTGAAGGAAAATGTAACTTAATTGAAGTAAAAACAGAATATCTAATGTTAAGTGTCAACATAAAAAGTCTATATGAATAAATTATAGCATTAATTATTCTAGAATAAGTTATATCATTAATTATTCTTGAATAAATTATACCAGTAATTATTCTGCTAAAACTCGACAAAATTTGTTTTTGTCTCGTTCTCTCTCAACTGTAAAGAAAATTGCATTTGAGGTTTGAGATTAAGTAAATAAGAAAGTTTTATTATATTATTATTTAATATCGATATATTCTATCTAACTTCAACGTCAATGAGGAGAAAATAAAAGCGTTTCCAACAATAGTTAAATTTAAAAAATTTCTAAAAACGAAAATAATCTCCCTTTTTTGATAAATGGCAAGGAAAAATAAGATTTAATTTAAATTTATAGTTTCATTTCTTTCAAGTTTATTGTTGTTGCACGTTTTCTTAACGCTTCATGAAAAATGGTTAGCCAAATGGTTTTGAATTCGACACTGATTGACTAAATTCGAAATCAATACGAACAAAATTAACATATAATAATTATTCAACGAATTCTAGATTTTAGTTTATTATTCATTTATTTAACGCATAATTTATTCCGGTATGAATCAGCAATCCAAGGTTTTTATAACCTGAAATTAATTAACTGGAGTCCCGTTCCATGTTCACAGATGAAACAACACAGAAGCTCCAACAAACGTACAAGCCACCCAACTTTATCCCTTCTCCAATCATATTAAATCAGTGAATTTTAATGCTCTTGTCTTTTTCGCCTCCGTAACCCGGCGACTAAATGGTGCAGACACAAATCCTTGATGAGTCAGTCGCTGCTCTCAATGTCAGCACTGAAACAGATTTACATTTGATGGTAAAAAAAAAGTTATTTCGTGTCATAGTAAATTTCTTTTTCATCGAGTCACACCGAAACAAGGATGCAGACACAGAAACAGAACATTGGAATTTCTTTTATAATAAAGTTATTTTTAATGCAATTTTATTATTAATGTAATTTTACAAATATGTCTGAGAATACAATTCTACAATTTTGGAAAATACAAATTTCGCATACTATAAAACATTATCTTTTAAGTTTTAAGCTTGATTTTGATGGGGGGAAAATGTTATTCAGAGGCTGCTTTTAATAAAATATCGGATCTATCAGAATTTTTTTTCTCATAAACTTTTTTCTCTGTTCTCCTAACTTCGCAATACACAATAATTGAAAATAATTACACAATACACAATAATTGAAACAATAATTGAAAATTCGCAGTGAACAGTAATTGAAAATATAAAAAAGCGAGAATTTACATCTCTCGTAATTATACAAAAACATCATTGCTTAGCTGAAGTTTCCACACTTTACAAAATGATGGGGAAGGGGAAAAAAGAAAACTGAAATTAGTACAACCAAAAAGCAAATATAGATTTTTTATTTATTATCATGTCAGAACTTGTTATTTGGGGTCGTTTTTGGCGTCAACAAAAATCCGTAGGCGAAAAATAAAAATTTTATTATACGCACGAGAACCTCAAAAAAAAAAAAAAAAATCAACTTTTAATAACGTGTTGCCATTGCATTTACAAAAGCCCTGATTTTTTTAAGTTAATGACTACAGCAAATAAAACCTAGAAAAATGTCATTTTGAGCACGTGATAATATGAAATGAAATAAATAGGAAATGTGATATTTTTTTAAAACAATAAATGCGAGACAAAGTTTTTTTTATCGTTCGCAATACTAAAGTTACTAATTCAGTGAAACAATTAAAATGAATAAAAATATAATTTAACCTGCACGAGCATGTGGTGCTCGGCCGATCAAGAAATTATGTTCTGATATGATACATTGAAATATGCATAGCAGATTTCATTTTAATCTTTTTATTTATTTTCCCTCATCTGGTTTGAACATCAAATCGCATATCTGCTTCAGAAGTGCAGAACTACAGGTAGGATGGCAGAATCCATCATATTCGTTTTTCGTTGCAGAAAATTATTATTATTATTATTATTTCCTTCTTGTAAACTTTGAAAATTTGTGATAGACGAAGTTGCTTTTCTAAATGAGGTAATAGTTTTTCTATGAACTTATTTATTCAAAAACATACAAAGATTTATAATCTTGATGTAAATATTTTAAATAAAATTCCACCCATTTAGCTTGATGGGTTTACACACTCAAGGACTCGCCAAGAGATCATCCCCGCGTCAATAACTATGCATTTTCCATGCAGACCTGTAATTTTAGTGCAACGACCGCACAATAAATTTCAACCATCAAGCTCTTCATCACTTTCAATTACCATGTCTACATACAAGCAGACACACATAAATTCCAAAAAAAAGAAGAAGAAATAGGAGCGTGAAAGATTTGAGATAAAAAAATAATCAAAATCTGAAACTTGGTTCTTGTTTTTTATGAATACCGTTATTTAGCTTTATTAAATATACCAATATACGAGAAAGTAAAATGCTGCAAATTTTTCATTGCTTAGTGAGCGTCGCAAAATAACGGATACATGCAGAAGAAAAATGGTATTTTTATCAACCCCATCAGATTGAAGGAAAAAAGATTTACTGTGAAAATCAGACTAGGTTTAATACTCGGTACTTGGCTCAATATTGATATCTATTTTTTTTTATCATCAAAAATTTTGTTGCCATTTCTTAATCCTCTATTAATAAATTCAATACATTATTCAAGCAAAAGAAAACACTTGTTTAATGTATTGTTATAATGAATAACTTTAAAAAAATCACTAACCTTAAGGTAAACTAAACCTATTTTAAAATACCTTTTTCAGACCTATAAGTTAAGATTAAATAGGAAAGAATGCAGATGCATATAAATATATCACAATTAAAAGCGTATCGTTTCATTTTATAAGGAAGTTATGTTTTATCTAATTAAACTGATCGCATAAATCGCACTGCATCAATTGCCGAGATTTAATTCAACAAAAATAAAGACAAACGAGTACTGAGCATTGGGTGATATTATATATATGGATTAATAGAAATACAAAAAGCACTCTTTCGGTAATACGAGTTTTTCAATCATTAAGAAGTACTTTTTGCATCATTATTTGCTTCCTATTAGACTAGTCGTCACTGCCTGCTATCGCACTATTGAAAGTCTCAATTATTCTGGCGCCGAAGGAAGATTTAACATAAGAGCCCTTTTATTGAAAATGCTCAGGGAAAAAGAAAAGAATGCTCAGGGAAAAGAAAATATACTCTCATGTTTATAAATTGTAAAAACCATATTTGTTTTAAAGCAATTTTGTAAGTTACAAGAAAAGAAATGACCGAAAGAGTATACTAATTAATAATTAAATTTATATATAGTACTTAACTATAACTTCTAAAGAGGGAATTAATTTCATAAAGCTAACAAAGAAAACGGATTTTAGCTCTAGATTCATGCATTTTTCGGATGCACGGATAAGAAAATAAATAGTATTAATGAACCATAATTTCATGGGATCAATTTGAAACTAAGAAAGAAATTTATTTATCATCTGAAACAAATGTTTATTTGAAAAGTTTTATAAAAGTTATCAGCAATATATGAAACACTAATGTTTCTTAAGACATGACTAAGAATACTTCGAAAGGTGTTCCCGCCCCTTCTTTTGTATAATAATTTTGTTTTACACTAGATTTAATTCAAAATTTTAGTATTAAATAAACGGGAAAATAGATATTTTGTATTAAAAATGTATATTCTAAGTATTATATCTTCATAGACTTGATAATTATTGAAATTTAGAATTCTTATTTGTAGCGCAACACAGATGCATAATCTTTTAAAAGATTTAATGGCAATTTACATCCATTCACAAGTAGTGTTGGTGCACACGGTTTTTGCATATTATATGTGTAAACAGGATATGAATGTCCATTCCTGTAGCCGATTGTTATGTCTTATTTTGCAGTGTTGCGCGCAATTTGTACTGTTATAAAGATTGTATAATGTGTAACTGTAATAAATGACTTTTGTTAAATAGGTTTTATACCAAAAGAATTAAGATTATGTACCAAAAACCTCAAATCTAGCCGTAAATCAAGTGTTTATGAAAATCCTCGAATACACAAAATGGAAAAGGGATTATAACAGCCAAGGATTTGATTTTAATTATACCAAGGATAGTAACAAATAATATGTTGGTGCTATTTGAAAACCTACAAATAAAAAGTCCTTAGCAAATTACCGGTTTTAGGATTTCTTTTTTTTCTTTCTGTTTTTCTTTTTCCAAAGAATACAGATATTGGTATATTTGTTTATTTGTATAATTATTTCGAAACAGGTGTTAAAAGCACTGTGAAAGAGAGGGAGGATCAATTCTTTTCCAGATCTTTGTCTTCATTTTTTTCTCTTCCCTTATTTCATTAATTTGATCTTTCAGTGAAGAAACAATAAAGCAGTCCAAACGTACTCGAGTCTATTCTTTTCTCCTCTTTCTTTTCATTTTGAGGGCGTCTCTATAAAGATGCAAGGCTAGTTTTTTTTTTTTAAAAAAAAGAAAGAGTTTCCGCTATCCATGCAAGAATACAAATGCGGCTTTAAAAAACTCAACCCACATTCATCACACAAATTCAAAATTTAGCCAGGAAACCAAGACCCAACGCCATTCTAGTCGCGTTCACTCTGCAGCCGTCAAAGTGGTTACACAACGGCAGCCGATGACGCACCCAAGAAGTTATTGAAAGCTAAATATTTATTCAAAATCGGCCATGAAAATTCTATACCTTCCTATGCAGAAAAAAAAATTACAAAACGGGTGGGGGCGAGGGAGGGAGATATTTTCAGAGTTCTGTAAACGCATTTAAAAAAAAGCGCAGACGGGCAATGGTTCTCGGATATGTATGCATTTCATAGTATCAAAATGGTGGAATTTGCATTACTTAAGTGAAATATATAGATTTTGGATTATTCGAAAGTTCAAAAAATAATATAAAGCTGAAATATATAAGCACAATCCAAATCATATACAGACTTTTAATAAGACGTGTATACAAGCACATAAAAGCGTTTTTTGGATCAGAAAATATATTTTCAAAGTTGCCCCACTATTTAGCTATCAAATGTTAATCAGCCTCTATTATAAAATCTAATAACCATCAAAAAGGTAAATAGCCGTTATAGACTGAAAAACACTTCTTTAAAGCCAAACTGGTGATACATACAAATACACACAAATATCTATTGAGATATTTAATATGATACATATTCCTAACATTTCTGTTAGTTAAAAAGTTTATTTAAAAAAATAAGACTGCACATGTGTTAAGCTCAAATATAAAAAAAAACTTACCATCACCATTTTCTCATCTAATTTACACAAAATAATAATCTAGAAGCTTTCGGCCCAATCTAATTGTCCCCCTCACTTTTTTTATTACACTGGTCACACGACAACAGCAATAATCAAGAAACAAGCACCTTTTTTAGGGGAGAGAGGAGTAGATTCATTGATAAAATAGGTCATGCTTGAAACTACCGCTAATATTACTTAGGAACAGATCTTAGACTCTTGAATCTTAATCAGATGATGAGGAAGACACCTCGTTCAGTATCCTTTTTCCGCTCTAAAATTTTTCATCGCATTAGTGAAAGAATATCTGTACCCTCACTAGACCCATATACATAGTAGATAACTGATTAATTCAAATCCATTATTCTCCATCTACGACTCGGCCACTGCATAAGGAACAGACAAAGTTGCATAACCCAGTTTTAATTGAAGAATAATTTTAAATTTATAAAGCCATAACAATGGGAAACACAATTTAATGTGAATGTATATGTTGTAGCTTTAAAACTCCAGTAAATGTATACATTATTGGAATTAAAACAATATAAAACTGAATGAATGAATCAATAGAGAATATTTCATAAATAAGATTTGTTTAACTATACTTAAATCATTTCTTAATTTTTCAAATCGAACTTATTAAAGAAATTTACAAAATTTACTATATTTATCATTATATTATTATTTAACATTATTTTTATATATTTATATTATTTTTATACTTAAATAAACAATATAACGTTTTCTTTTTTTTTCTTTCAATAATTTGAAATAAATAATTTATAAACAAAGTAATTTCTTACTATATTTTTAATTACAGAAGGAAAACTTTTTCAGCAATAATAATAAATTCTGTTTTATCTATTTTCCTTGTATTTTTGCATTAATTACTGGTGATTTACATATAGTCAATTAAAAAAATGTGCAATATGAGATTAAATATATTTTGAAGGACAAAAAAAAACTTGACACTTTACTGACAAGCTAAATACACTATACAACAAAAAGTTCAAAACACCATATTGCTAAAATAGCCCAAGCTTAGGAAAACACAACTGCAAAGACCAGGATGGCATCCTGAATTTTTGAATGATCGTCACCTGACAGTAAAGGATTATAAACTGAGGCTGCAGTCCTAAAACTCATCACGGGCTACGCCTATCTCCTGTTGTAAGAGGTTTAACCTGTTATTGGAGTGGATATAGCACGATCCCACAACAATACTATGCCAACCAGAGATGTGAAAGCCTTCCATTGAACTGGTGGCTTTTCATCCACATACTTATGGTGTCATCCCCTTAACCGTGTAAAAACAGTATCAGGAAAAATTAAAAGGATCAAATACTTCATGAAATTATTCAAGTAAATACTACAATGAAACATTAACTAAAGCTCAATTATTTTTACCAGAAAAAATAAATTAAAAGAAGCATGAAAGGGTTGCTATAATGAAATAAAAGAAAATTATGTTCCGATAATACGTACATTTTGGAAAGAAAAAATAACAATGTAAAAACAATCACATTTAATTTTTGCTAGATATAAACTTTATGAATAATAATAAACCCTAAAAGGTTAGGTACTTTAAATTCAAAAGTAAACACTGGAAATAAATGATAACAAAAAGTATGTAACGAAAACATTCCGAATTGTAACACGCAATTTTCATAGTATAAAAATTTAACAAGCAATGAACAATATGTAAAGACGAATAATCTTTGGGATGTTGGTAGTATAAAAGCTTAAAAAAGATAGACAACACCTTTAAAATAATTTGTTTTAAGATTAGACCAACAGATACAGATGCTTGGTAAAAGGAAGGAAAAACATACGTTTCCAATAATGTGTGTTCTAATCGCATTTTGTTTTCTAATCCACAAACAAAACTGATGGTCTTCTATAAATTAAACAAGACTTATGATATAAATAATGGGAATCTTCTTATATACACTATAGATCGTCTATTTTAATTAAACACAGTAAGTGTATATGCATATTTTTAGCATTTTTTATATACATTTTTCACGTTACTTAACACTATGCTATTCATAAAATTTTCTTAAATGAAATTTTATAGAACAAATTTGAATTCAATTTCAACATAATATTCAATTCATTTAAAAATAATTTTGTAATTTAAAAAAAAGCTGCATAAAGTACATAAAATGTTATTTGAACTTATTTGAATACAAAAAATAAAATGAAATAAATTACAGTATTTAGCCAAATTTAAACTGCTCCACTTTTTAAAATATTTCTGCTAAAACAACCATCATACAGAAAGGATTTTTCCATTACAATTAAGTTTTATATGTTTTAAACATTTTGTAATATATTGTCCCATCAAAAATTGTAAAAATTACTGAAGCCATTCCGTAAAAAATATGCATATCCTCCCTTTTAAAATAAACAATACTATTGATTGGTTTCTTATAGGTGGTAACAGTATACATGGCAAATTATAGTTACATTCGAACATTTCAAAACAGACTTACCAATCGCAGATCGGGAACTGAGCGACTTAACGTCCATTCTTGACTATTTACAAAGGAATCTGTTGAAAAGAAGAAGAAAAAATTAGTCTGTATCAAGATGAAACAAAGAACAAAATCTGACAAATCCAAGTTGATTACAACTTCATTAATTTCTGTATGATATTTGCATTTAAATAAGTATTTATTTACTTTCTAGTAACATTTCGTCCATATTATAAATCCATAAAATGCAAGAATGACATAAAATCGATTTGTCTTCAGAATTTATAAAAAAAAACGCCCTGCACGACTTCGCTTCAAGATACCAAAAGAAAAGAAATAGTAGATTCTCGATTTCATATAAGATCCGAATCGCAGTTACCCTAAGTGAGAGCAATTCTCCAATCAAACACAATCATGTTGTTAGAATCCCAACACTAGACCCAGCGCCTCGTAGCGTAGGAAGTTTAACATAAGTTGGGTAATAGATAATAAAAGACGAGAAGAAATGGACAGAAAATCAGAAAACTTAAGATTTTTCTCATATCAGTTTTAAGATTAAAACGATGAAGAAACTAGACAGATTACGGCCAAATCGAATCGTCTTAAACGTTAAAAAAAATTGAATTGCTGATGAGATAAGATGTTCACGCTCGACCGTGCCCAACCCGGAATAAAAAGCAAAAAAGGAAGTCAATCCGAAACAATAAACAGATTTTTAAAAAACGAAGACATAAGATAAAATCAATTTACTTAAAATAAAAATTTATTTATTCACGACATGTAAAATAAACATATAAAAATAATAATTATAAATACATAAATAGTTTTTCTAAAAAAAATTCTGTAAAATCTATTCAAAATTAATTTATTTTAATATTAATACAGATAATAATTGACAAGTTAGCAAATATTAAAAACCTTCTTTGAATAACTAACATTCTTATAATTATTTACCTTATCTCTTACTTGCTAGAATGTTATATAGAAAGATCTTTAAAACCACAATTACAAATAAATAAATTGACGACCACGCATCTTTAATCACATTTCCGTATAGCAGTCAAGAGTATAATAAATACTTTTTCTTTCTTTCTTTCTTTCTTTCTTTCTTTCTTTTCCAGTCTCGAGGTCAAAACCATACAGAACAATAGATACAATAAGCTCCAAGTAGAACATTAATATTTCTAAACTCGTTTTCAAAAGAAGCCCACTTCTTTCAACGAATCTAATAAATGTTCTCTTTGCTTCGTAAAAAATCCAACAATTTCCGCATACACATAATTATATCTTTATTTATAGATTAACAGTTGGAGATCTTCAGACACGAGTAACTCAAAATGAAACTAATACGCCATGTGAAAGCATATTCATTAACTGCATTTAAATGTAATTTTTGCAACATCACTATTTGGCATTAAAAAAATAACAAATAGAAATGCATATTAAAGATGGCTGAAAACTACTGCCTCATCCCCCCCCCTTTTCTCAGTTACTTTAATTCTTTGAAAATTTGTGGGCAAAATAAAACATGCGTCCTAATTCCTTAGCGTTGTTGCTTTTCATAATTTAAAATGTCAATTTATTCAAAGTTTTGCAGCAATTTCATAAAATTATAACTAACATGATTTTCTGATTTTACATGCTACATTACAAAATCAAAAATGTTCCTCATATTTATTTAAAAATATATACATGAAAAATTAAATTTATAAAGTGAAATACCTATAAACATGCCACTTAAATCGATTTAAAATGTGGCTTAAAGAATAAATTAGTCAAAAATAATCATTACGGCTTTTCAAGAATGCAAATAACTCTGATTACTCAGATAGGGCCACAGGTTCACAAGGATAAACAAAGATCTACTCTAAAATTAGCTTCAAAACCTTGTAGAAAGAATGTGTGCTTTGTGTAAAATGGCTTCAAGATGACTCTGCTACGAATCTCCTTCCACGTTACAGAAAGTGGTTTAGCTTGCTGAAAAAAAATCATCCCTCAAAGCTGCCCGTTCCATATACTGACAGGAGTTTAGTTCACCAGTAAAATGTTTCTTCGCATACCGCCTACATCTTTTGCGAAGGCTACGTTTCAAAATAAGAAATATGAGTAACTATAAATACCAGAATATTGGTAACAGAAACAATTTTTAATTGTATTTTGTTTTTGTTTTTTTATACAATTTTTGTTAACATAAAATAATTAAGATTTTATTCAATAACTAGAGCTATATTATATATATATATATATATATATATATATATATATATATAT
>JAOUZG010004146.1:6050253-6125211 GCA_026289955.1 Argiope argentata | reverse complement strand
CTTTAACTGAGAACTTTTATTACAATTCATAGGTAACCGTAAGTCAAACACTAAATAATAACTGAATCAAAAAATAAAAATTAGACTATAAACAATTTGTCTCAAATTAGCAACTTGGACTTTTTATCATAAAATAATTTAACTTTTGAATAACTCTCGCCTCTCATTTAAAGTACTTCGTTCCAAATACTTTTAAACATCGTTCCCCACATTTCTAAAATTATTTTTCAAATGAAACAGGAAATTTAATCAAAAATTGATACAAAAATATAACTCACAAATTATCTTCAAAATACAAACTCCTGAATAATTTCTTCAAAAATTAATTCATAGAAATGTCGAGAATAATTTAAAATTGGTTTGGAATCCCAATAAAGAAAAATATGGATATTAGGAGATATTCTAACCAAGTTTAATAATGCAACCAGATTATTTATTTATTTATTTTCATCCGATTATAATACTACTCATTCCAAGCCATTAGCAGCGTATAAAATCTGAAAATAAAGGTTTTAATATTTCAGTTTGGTTAAAAAAAGGAAAACAGAAGTTTCAATTCATACTAAAATGCGAAGACAGACATCGTCTAAATTTAATATTATCATATCACATATTTAAATGACAGGCGTATAATTAAAAGAAATAAAACTTGGGAATATAGAGTTCTTTCATATTTTATGCAAAACAGCAATAAAATAAAAAGCTATATCATATAATTCATATTCATTTCTCTTCACCCATGAAAATTTCATTTTTGAATAATCAAACCAATTATCTGATTATACCATACTACGCGTGAGAATTGAAGTTCACTAGTTGAGAAATGAAGCTTGACGGTTGAATTTTGTTTACTATCTCACTAGATTATACAATCTGTCAAAGAAATGAATTGTCTTTTTCATTCAGCTACTAATTTTGACACTTCGGAGATATTTATGATTCCATTTACTTCTTGTTTCAAATAATATCGTCCATTAAGAATTTATTTTAAGTAATAAATTTAAACGTACATAAATCCAATGAACAAGTTTGACTTGTCAAAAATATTTCAAAGGATTAAGAGAAAGAACTTTTCAGTGCATAAAATTAACACTTAAAAAAAGGAATCGAGTTTAATTAATATAGCAATAAATTTTATTAAGCTTGGATAAGAAATAGAGTATAATTCAGTGGAATACACACATCTAAAAATTATTAAAGTTTTTAAAAAAACAGATTAATCAGCTAACAGTTTTTGACGAGTATATTTGTCAAGTAAAAAGTACATTTTGTATTAAGACGAGTTTATTTGTCAGTAGTAATAAATAGTAACAATTTGCAATTTGATTTAAAATTTTAGTAAAAACTCTAACATATTCGTAAATTTCAAGATTCAAGTAAATTTCAAACATTTTGAGATCAGATCGAAATCAAAGGAAGAAATATAAGAATATTATACGTTGTACCATGCTTTACACAATATCATTCTCTTAACAGCAAATTAAAATAATAAATCTTTTTTGTTCATATGCAAAACATTGTTATTTCAAGTAAATAAATAAATGTGATTACTGAAATACAAAAAATAAAAGTCATTTCATTACAACATAATTTCATATTACACATACTCTGTGTTAGACGAGTATACTCGTCATCGCTAAACTGTTGCGACACAATTTAGATACCAATTTTGCGAAGAGGTCGAAACGGTTAATTGGTTCTCTAACAGATCCAGATTTTACATGTTAGGCCGTACTTATTCGAAAAGAACCATTTCGTAAATTACTTCTTCCAAGATAAAATATTTGAAACTTCAGTAAGAATACTGAAAATTAAATGCATTAATTCATACCGAATTTAAAAGAAACATATTAACAGAATATACCAAACAAATGGCTAATTTGCTGCCATAATTTGATGGCTCAATTAAGAGAATCGCATTGAAACTAATGTAGGTCAATTAGTCTCGACAGGGACTAAATCGTCAGGACTAGCTTATTGAAAAACGTCACTTAAAGGCTTCAAGAACATTTCAAAACTTTATTTACCCACTTATTTGCGGGGGTCGCACTCAGCAGGAAGTATTGTTACACAACCCAGTAAGAGAAGATGACACAATTGTGATGACTAAGAAAGTATTACTCAGAACTGCCAACAGCTAGAATAAACACCCCAGTAACGGGCATAAGAATAACACCCTTGAGCTCTATCGACGTCAAAATAGACTGGCGCAAGAGAAAACAACTTTTTAAACATTATAATGGTTATAGGCTGACATACTATCTATAAATTACGGCATGTACCAAGTAATGATTAAAAATTGCGCAGTACGCTCTACAGAGTAGAGCACTGGACTAAGAACTATAAAAGTTGGCAAATAGCTACTTCCTAAAGATAAGATATCACTAAGAAAAAAAATTTCAAATGTTAAATAGATTTTTAATTAAAAATTAATCAAAATTTTAGTATTTCACTTCATTTTAATAGCATAAAAACCATTTTGAATTGCAAAAGATAGCTTTTCAGTGATACCAATTCAATGGCCTTACATTTTTTTTTCTCACAAATTCAAATAATTTCTTTAAAAAAACTTTTGAAGCATACTTTACAGCAATAATTTTCACTATTACACATGCGCATTGCAACGATATTAAATACATTTTTGTGTGCATATTATTATTGCTATTATGTAACTTCTTAAATATAACAAAAAAGAACTTTCTACCACAAATACTTTCTGAAATTACAGCATGTGAAAAAGAATAAACCCTTATTTTCATGCAAAAATTAAACTCAGCATTTTTCAGGAGAAAATTTCGTATCAAATAATTACAATGGCATTGCACTCCCACCCCCACCCCCCAAAAAAAGAATTAGTTAAAAGCTAAGAATAGCAATATTTTCATAAGATATTAGATATCTTCATCAGACTGCACGTATTCCTCTTCCTAAAACTTTCTTCGCAATTATATATATTGCTAAACTTAACGTCAATTTTATGTAATCAGTAACTGATACAATTCTTAAAATCTTCTTCGCATTACATCAAATTTTTCTTTCTTTTAATTCCACTCATGCATCCACTTAAATAAGGCCAATTCATTCCTGTGTCAAAAAATGGAGCATTTGTACGGTTCAAGTGTGTGAAAGAAGTCAGACCATTAAAAGAAAAAAGAAAAAAAAAAAAAAACTTAAAATATATAAATAGAATAGCAATAAAAGAAATTCAAGAAGAAATATTTTTTTTAATGAAAACATACCAAAAAAGTGCGAAAGGAAAGAATTTTCGAATTATTTTAACTTGTTATGCGATTTTCAAAATCGCATAACTTAAAGGTAAAATATGTTATCAAACCAAGCATGAGGAACTGTTATGCATGGGGATAAATTTATAAGGTAAAATGGAATATCTGTCCTAAAATCTATGAATAGCAATGAAATGCAAAATATTTATTAAAATATATATGATTTTACTCAAATTTATGATGAATCTTCATGTTGTAGATTTTGATACTTTCAAAACCTCGATAAGTTGTAATAAAATCTTATAAGACTAAATTAATTGCAATACTTATAAAAAATAAAAATGATTAAGGAATCAATTTATAAACTGATCGATTTTAAACGTAGTATTTATATAAAAAAAGAAATTAAAACAGTAAAGTTATTAATTATATCAAATAAAGATACTTTCTCGTGTTTCCTTGTTTGATACTATAACCTAATTCACAGTAATCAATACTACGGTGAAATCTAAAGACTCCCACAAAGTATTTTAGATAATATATCTTTATAGAACAGTCTCAATTTGGATTAGTATTAGATAACATTTCGACAGAAGTATGGATCGTACAGAAAACAGTCAATACATGATACTAAAAATGCTAATAGTATATGAATTCCTTTCACCCTTACATATAACAATCATAATCATTTGCGAAAAATCAGTTTCCTTTCATCCTTTTTATACGTTTAAATGCGCATGACATCAGAATATTCATAACATTTTCGAAAATACAATTCAGTAGTTTACTAAATGCTCAGATTAAGATATCTTATTGCAGATCAAATGAACTTATTTAAAAAGTTTAATTTTTTTAATCTCCTTAAAACACCAAAAAATATTATTTGCATGCCCTCATACCTGTATGAATTATGGGAATAGTTTATAATCCGTGACTAGAATAAAAATGCTTAAATTGAGAAGCACAACCGGAAAATTAAACGAAATGCTGAAAAAGGGAAGACTTTAATCCACTAAACACAAAATATTTAACCCTTTCCTTGGATGCGAATATCGACTAGAAAGTTCGTACGTCATGAGAGCTATACGTTCTAAATAGTTCGAGACGATATTAATTGACGAAAAAGAGAATTAACATGTTCGAACAGAATTGTTGGAAAAGCTGATGAAGTATTACTAATACTAGAAAACTAATATATCAGTTACATTAGAAAGGCTATTTCATTATGTTTAAGAGTAAAAATTGAAAATGATCACGGATTTAAAAGGGGCACTAACTCAGATTCAAATGCATATAGTATCCATAGAGTAGATCTTGCTCGGTAGAGCTCACTGCCAAAATGAGCAATGCTACAATTAATGTGAGCTCAACGAAGGTCAAAATTTTGACATGATGACTCAGAATTTTTTTCCCCAGAGCAGATACAAAGGATGTTATTTTTCTTCAATAAAATCAAGCAACAAAAGCATTGAACAAATGACCAAAACAGTCAGGTTCAAACTAGCTGCGCATCCTTTTTGGATCATCAAACAAGGAATGGAAAAACGCAGTGACCTCAAAATTGAAATGCATAAATTAAAGATTTCAATCCAATAGAAACGAGGTTATGAATATTTTCACAGACGTTCCGATTATTTTTGAATTTATAATATAAATTCGAATGACTATTATTAAAAAAAAACTAAGTGACAGCTGGTTAGATGTACTCGAATATAAATGGTTGAAAAATCTACATGCTGGTGATTATACTGATATAGAAAATATGCAATTTAAAATCAATAGATTAAGTTAGGATAAAATGAACAGTCTATAGAAAAATTCATTATTTGGAATGCTGATATTTTTTAGATCTTTTAAATCATAAGCAATATTTTTGAACAAATTTTTTTATTTGATTTTGCCAGCATTCTTTTAGTATGAATTCGTATGGTTATGAGCGCATGTTCAATGCTTCTGATTGTCTGACCGCGGAGACTTAAAGTTTATCATTTGAAGTTATTGATAATTTGACGATGCATTGTCTATTCTTATTCCTAAAAGACATAATTCTATACCCAAGGAAGTTGTATTATTTTTATTTTCAGCAATTTAAGTTAAGCGAGTATAATGAACATAGTGTTAAACTTGGTTATTGTAATATATCTAGATTATGATGGCATTCTATGTGTTATACATAAGAAACAGGAATATATACATATTTTTTGATAAAATTAAGTCTTTATTTTTCATAATAAATGTAATTATTTTATTATCATGGCTATCTGAGAATGGGAAACATTTAAACAATAACATTTATATATGTAAACAACAAGCATTTATATCCATATATTTCAAGGACTTTTCATGAACAATAGTTTAACTCTTAAATACGTTTCCCAAATAATTTAAGTATCTTATAATTTAATTTTTTTCTACACAACTATAAATCCAAATTCTTGATTTATTTTATTTTATTTTCTCATATTATGTGTATATTATCATGTTAATCAACTTTTATATAATGCATGTTCATCAACAAGACAAAATTTTAAAATATGTTGCAATTTGTATCTTGAATTATTCGCACTTTTGAAGAAAAAAACGTGAGGAAGATTTTAAAAAGTGATTTCAGCACAGTAGATCACATAATATTTCTAAAACTGTGTCCCTGCCCTTTTAAAGCAGCTGACTGAGAAATTATCCTTACAAAATTATGTGAATGGATTTTAAGATTGTGAATTCCAGCCAGTCAATAAAACTGAAGAAAAGTAAAGATTAGTAGTAATGCAAATATCAAACAACACATCTTCTCTAATTTCAAAGAAGGAAATGAAAAATCCTTAAGTTTCAAAAGAAGATGACATTTCTATTGTTTCAAAAATTGTACACACTTCAAAAGAATACTTTATTTCTTCAGCATCATTATTTCTAATATTGAGCGAAACAAAAGTTGCATTAAAAAATTCGGAAGCAAAAAGAAAGCATGCGCAGGAAACAAGTGAGGTCGTTGCCTGCACATGCTTTGAACAGCCCCACCTTCGTGAAGAGTATTCAGAGTATAAAAGGAAGAAAGCCTTCCTTCTAAGATAATATTTGCTAGTTGATGGACACTGGTCAAGTTCTATAGTACAAACGTAATAAATAAAAGAAATCGAGTAATAATTTTATACGTCAAATTTTGTAAGCAGAAAATGGTTTGTGTACATTCATATAAATTGTTAAATCTCATCTTAGAGATAAACATATTTTTCCAGAAAATGAAAATATAAGTGAAACTATAAATAAACAGATCATCCAAATACTACATGATCCAATGTTCGATATTACAGAACAAAATATAAATTTTGATAAGTAAATTCAAATGCTCAATCTTTATTTTCAAACTTTTTATGAGAATATGTTTAATAAAGGGCGTCGGTTTAATAACAGGTTTTATAAACTGTCAATATTTAGTTGATCTTAATGATATAATGGGATTTGTATTTGCTATTTCATTTCTTTCCACCTATGATCGTTTTAACCTCGCGCCATGGAGCAAAACTATCATAACAAGAAGTCCGAAAGAAGTGATTACTCACTTTTATTGCTTGAAAAAAGAAGGGAATAAAAAACTGTAGCAATTCTCATACAATATCTTCCAAAAAAAAGTGTAAATATTTAACATACTTTAAGGAGTGTTGCTCGGCAAAATTGAAAACAATCAATTCAAGGGTATTTATAACCTCACCGTAATTTACAAATCGGAAATTGTCAAAACAAAGTCTATGATGAAACACTTTTTTTGTAAAAGTTAAATTAAAATACTATCGATTAATTGCAAAATAATATGTTAGGCGATAAACTTATTTACTGGAAACAGTATTATAGCAATCTTGGAAGAGGAACCGAATATATGCTCTTGTCAACTACAACAAAACAAATCACATAATATCAAACCTAAAAATACGCTGGTATGAGCAATGAATAAAGGAAAGTTGAGCAAAATTATTATGGGACAAAAGATATATCTCTTATATTATGCCAAAGTATGCTTTTAGCTTAATCTGCAGGTTGAAGTTAATCAATCATTCGAGTCGAATAATATCACAGATTTTTTTTTTATTAAAAAGAATGCAAAACAAAACTTTTACTACGCTCTTTTTTTTTTTTTTTTTGGAAAGTATCACTTGATATAAATATAAGTAAGGTAATCTTATGAGGAAAAAGGTTTTAATTTTTGTAATAAATGTTTTTATATACAATTTAAGCATTTACTGATTTTTATAAGCTAAATATTCTATGATTTTGGTTTAACTTCAAACTTATTATAACCGTACATCAATGGTATCTAGGACATTGGGCATCATTTTAAATTATTGTCTGATGCAGATTTATAATAATTTTATTCTGAATATCGGATGCAAACCTAGTTATGACTAATGATCTCCCAATTCCTGAAAAAAGGTAAATTCGTGCTTGGAATACAGGGGGAATGAATTTATCTGAATTTGGGCATTGCATAGAAAGATAAAGATCTATTCTATCATATTTTATGCAAAAAAAAATGCTTCTTAAGAAGAAAGAGAAAAGCTAGCACATATATAACTAAAATTGGTCAAGGAAAATTTTTTCATTTTTCAGGTTCGCTCTGCATAAGAATTTTTTTAAAGAGAAAAGTGAGATGAAGTGTATATAGTACAACAAATCTAGAATAATTTCAGGAAATAAACATAAAAAAATATGCAGAATGCAAAAAGATACCAAAACTAATAAAATTCCATGTAAGACATTATCATGAGAAAAAAGTACAGATTAAAGAAGAAGAATGATTATGAGTTATGTTTTCTAATGGAAAAAAAATCTAAATGGAACAGACGAATTCTTTTTTTCCCCCATTTAATTTGGCGCTGTCTTATATGTTTAACTGTTAGCATACTTTATATTCATATTTTATATATTAATTGCCCAAAATTATTTATATATGTTCTTCTATGTTCATTTACTTCATTCTCACTTACTTTTTCTCTTCTGGGAAATTCCTTATTCACAAAAAAAAAAAAAGCGGAGCAATTTCTTTCTTATATATTATATAAACAGTGTGTGTGCGCGCGTGTGCGTGTGTGACTTGCGCTTCCCCCTCCACCCCCGGGAAGAATATCTGCTTTCCGACACGACGTTCGATTTCAGGAAAATATATACCCTCTGCATTCCATGCGTGAATTCACTTTTTTTTTTTCAGGATTCATTCTATATATCTATGCCCTATCCGACATTCAATATGAAGTTTGACTGTCTAAATTTGCATCAGATGGTAATATTAACGATAGCAAAAGTTTTAAATACGATTGGAGTATGCAGAAGACAAATAAAAGAGAGAGAGAGAAAGAGAAAAACATATACTATGATAATTTGTCACAATTCTAAAAACAGAAAATCCAAAACCATTACCATATTTAAATCAATCAATAAATATATTTCTTAAACAAGTTATATCTTTTAATAAGACTGCTTTACCAAAATTTAAAACAAGCAAATACTTTTTTTTTTTTGAATAAATATATAGAAGATAATTTTTTGTTTCGCACTGAATTTCGTTCTCATTTTTATTATTTTGTGTTGATATAATAAATAACAAAAGCCAAACACTGTGTTTAAAACAACGAATTTTAAAAGATCTAGTAACATTTT
Source organism: Argiope argentata (assembly GCA_026289955.1). NCBI lineage: Eukaryota > Metazoa > Arthropoda > Arachnida > Araneae > Araneidae > Argiope > Argiope argentata. Next base: position 6,116,341 of record JAOUZG010004146.1, on the reverse strand, counting down.
TATCGTTTAATCTTGCTCTGCATATAAGTACTTTTCAGAGTGCAACTTATTAAAAGATTTACTTTTACGGAGAGTAGTTGGTAAATAAATGAATTCGCATGTCCCTTCTACGCACTTTTTAAACAGTTGCAAAAACAGATAAAAAAGAAACACCTGCTGGAGTGGATTCAGTGCTGTCACGAAATAAAAGGCAAAACAGCTCTAGCCTTCAGTTATCTACATCTATTGGGTCGAAAACGCCACGATAGTTAGTGTAGGTTCAGTATCGGTTTAAAAATAATCCAGGAAAAGTAGTTGATAACTAGTCGGAGTAAAAACCTGATCACGATATTTCGACCTTTAGAAAATCACGTTCAAAAGAAGAAGAAAATTTACTAGAAAACAGACCCGTATCATCATATCCCGTCAAGGCATTCAATGAGTCATATCATTAAGAAGGAAAATACAAGGCGTTCCAGAATTCCTTTCTCAAGCGGCGGATGAAAATATAAGCGGCGTATAACTACGATTTTTTCCTGCAATAAGACGCTATCGAAGGAAAGTTAAATTTTACAAATACATAACACAAACGAAGGTTTTTATTTTAGACGCTCAGTTTCATGTAAAGAATATTCCCACTTAATAAAAAACTGACATTTTATAATATCATTCAATGATAGGTATTTAAGATTTCCAGTTCGATTTATAACCAAGAGAATTAAGAAACGCTAAATGAGAAAATATTGAATCTCCTGCATACGACAAGAGGAAGGTGTTACAAAAACGTTATTTTAAGGTATCCACACCAACACACGGAACCATCTTTTGATCGAAAGTCATTATTTCTAATACGAAATTATATCGTTTAGATGTACTTAAAAAAAGTATACTGTATAGTTTAAAAACGATGTTATTTTACTTCTCCGATTTCAGAAAGGAAACCAGAAAGTTTCATTGAACTAAATAACTGAAAACAGAATAGAAAACAATAGGATAAGAAGTATTTTTTATTGTTAAAAGCTATTTAATATTTAAAGCTTTTTTTTCTTTCGAAAATCTTTAAAAAATCAGATGTTATATTCTTAAATATTTCCAGAAAGAATATTTACGTTATTCATGGTAATGCTTCAAATTTATGTAATATCAAATCATTGAAATATTTTGATTTTCCACCGCGGTAATTTATGACAGCAAACGCCTGGAAATCATATAAACGTCGTTTTGACAGATATTAGTCTTTAAATGCGTCTTAAGGTCAGCTGACATGCATCTTAAAACTAAATGACGGAAGAAAAATTCAACTTCATTGTCGGTTGAATGGCAGATCACAATAAAGGCATATTAAGGTCAAGAAGATAAGAAATTCAATTTATTAAAGATTATAAAAGCTGAATTGTGCAGGAGAAAAAGCAGAAAATATTTATTGCAAAGGAACGTGTTGGGAAAAAAACCTCAAAACATTTTCCCAGTGTAATTTTTTTAATTTGCTTTTCATGAAACGCACTTTTTCAAAAAATTTTACTATAAATCATGATGAATAAAATTATTTTCAAAATATTACCATGGATTTTGGTGTATATATTATGCACAAATACTGCCTAAAAATGGACCAAAATACTGATTTAATGATTCGTAATAAAATAGCGTAATTTTTGAAATTTAATGAAGGGATGTCTAAACCAAAATGGAAAAAATTCATAGCACACATAATTAGAAAATATTCTTTGTTACATTTTTGATTCGCTCGTCACGACATAAAGAACCGATATGTATTAAAAGGATATAACATTTTTGTCATTTATTTTTAATCAAGTACATTAAAAAGGTTATTTATAGCGAAAAAAAAAATATCCTCAAACATTAAGAAAAATATTTAAACACCAAGAAACTTTGTGCGATTTTATGTATTTTAGAATAAATATCGTTTTAAAACTTTTATATCTTTTAAAAGAAAAGTTTTCAAATTATCCCCTATTGGATATATATATACTGAGTTTTCTCATAAGTCCAGGCATATTTTTTGCCCTCAAAAGAAAGATTATCACATAAGTTATTTCTAAATTATTTATCCGATCACATGATTTGGAATGACGGCGGGGACAGGTTTGGTTGAGCAACTGCTTGAAGTAACTTTGACTGAAGAATATTAAATAGCAATACAACAAGTCCAGAAATAATTTAACAAATTTCTTGGGTTCTAAAACATCCCATATTTAGTACTCATAAAATATGAATGTTCATTTTATCATCATAAGGTATTGGTTCAAAATATAATATTCTTCGAATTTTAATCGAAAATTGAGATAATCGGTTATGATTCTAATAAAAACAGCAATATCTTAAGAACCATTTAAAAATATATTATATTCCAAGGTTATAAAATTTACAATAAGCATTTAACTATTTTAAAATGAAGCAAAATGATCCAATTGTTTATTTTTAATATTTTTTAACATTCATCCTTTACAGCAAGGTTCAAAAAAACTTTTCACCGTTAAAACTATTAAGTTATAAAAATGTTAATTCTACAATCCCAAAAATATCGAAGACTGATTACTAGATAAAAGGTATAAACTCACGGGACTTCAAACACATACTTGATAAGCAACTGGAAACAATTCAATTAAACTTTTTCACTTAAAATACGCCATAAGTAAATCTCTGGACCATGAGTCTGAATTTTATATAAAAGGAATTGAAAAAAAAAATTCAAAGGCGTGTCCAGGAAGGAACTGGGCTTCAGTGACTAAAGCCAAAAAAGAAAAACGATACGGAAGGATCAAATAAAATAGATTGCGAGAACTATAGTACTTTTATTTGAAATAATAATGGAGCGGAATAGTGCTTATCATACAGGAGTAAAGACTCAGTGTTGATAGAGACAAGATGCAGAGATAAAAGGTACTCACACAACCTCCATTCATTTCAGTCGAAGGTCATCATTAATAGATAATTACAACAAAATGAAAACTGATAGGGAGTTTTAACTTTATCTGAAAAAGAAGCTAAAATATTGTCATAAAATTGTCAGATTCAAAATGATTTCTTCATTATCCCAGGAAGTATAAAAGCTTCCTTATTACAAGTCGTTAATTTGTCAGATTCAAATTGATTTCTTCATTATCTCCGGAAGTATAAAAGATTACATTAAAATAGGAATGTGATAAATAGCAACAAGAATAGCATTCATTTAAATGGTGAACTGCAAACATTTATTAACTGAAGCTTTTTCTCGATATGCTATGTTAAAATGCGGATTATATTTGAAAAGAATTATATAAAAAAATAATAAAGTAAATGTGATTATTGTCAAAAAAAATCTTTCTGGTTTCACTTCTTTTTTCATTGACACCATATTCTTATTTCACTGACATCATATGTTATCTAAAAGGGGCACTCTTAAAGCAATAAGAATCACGATGAAATAAATAAAACATATTTTGTTCATGATGTCATACCCGGAAAAAAGGGAAGTTTTGTTACTTTTTCGACTCGACGGATACAATTCGAAATTCCAGCTGTTTTAATTAAATAGTTCACTCTCTTCAAAACCAGTAATACATCAACAAAGAACTATTCTCCAATTAAAACAGATTCCAGGATATGTAATATATTATTTTTAATTACACGTTTTCATACATTGACAAAGACAAAATGACAGTTTAGGTTAGAATTGGCAATAATAATAGGAAAAGGAAGGAGGGAGGGAAGAAGAAACATTGCTGATTATAAGAAATTTTCAATCTTCCATTACGACATTAAAAAAAAAAGAATTCAGAAAAATGTCCCCCCCCTAGTACATTAGCAGGGGTTGGAGTTTTCAGTTTGGTGGTATAAATTTTCCTTAAATATCATGAAAACAGATAAGAACGAAAACAAATAAATAATTAGGAAGCATTATTTTCAATTATTGTACTTCGATATAAAATAATTGTAATAAGGAAGAACCTTTAGAAAACAATATAAGAATACAACCATTTCTATGCAAATAAAAAAATATTTAAATCATGTTCGTAAGAAGTAAATTACAGTAGTAACCGATATTCTTACAAATATCGATTGAAAAATTAAAAAAAAAAAACTTTGGATATTTTGAAACTGGAAGAATGAGAAAATATTAAGGGATTAAATACGCACTTATGGGGGGAGGATTAAAATAAACAACAATTCCATTAAAGATCTTAAATGAGAATAGTACGTTCTCGAGAACATTGCAATTTGTTGTTCAAAATTATAAATTTTCCATTTATGGCAATTAATGTATAATCCTTTAAGATTTTTTTTATTTAAAAAATTACTACAAATATTTTTTTTATAAAAATATCAAAAACAGCACAAATTTCCTAATACTCAGAACTGTAAAACTCGAAATTCTACATTTCGAGGGGGGAAAAAGTGCAAAAATACTTCAATTGACCAATAAAAGCTGAATCAATATAACTTTTCCCTCTGTTTTTCTATGCTAGTCTCAACAAACAGCTGAATAGAAAAAACATCAAAATAAAAGAAACAATGCTAAAAAAATGGAGTGTATTCTTATTCATCAATTGCGATGAAAGTATTCTATAAATAATCAGTCAATTATGATACACTTTTCTATTGATTTCCCGGTACCAACAGAACTCAGTAATCTTATATTATATATATATATTGGGAACGAATAAATTTGCTTCTTCCTAAATTTTTCCATTTTAATAATTAAGGGTGTTTTGTACATGGGATTGCAGTAATTTATAAATGCTATACTGTCCAGTGATGTTTTTCTGCATAACTTAAATTAATTTTTAATATTTTAATAATTAGTGTATTAAAAATCTAATATATTTTTGATATGATGTTATTTTACGCAAGTTAGTGCGAGTTTAAAAAGAAATAATTATTAACTCATTAATAATTTTAATTAAATTTCGAAATAAATTATCTTTATTTTTTATCCTAACTCAAACTACTAAAGATGTACAGCGATTGAAAATTTTAAATCATGAGTGTCGAATTAAAATTAATATTTTTTTAGAGAAAAATTAATAGTACAGCAATTTGTATTCACCTTTACTCACCCTTCATTTTCTTCTTTATTTTCAAATTTTGAGTTTGGAAAAATCGTTTCTATCTGTGTAAGAAAACATTTAACATCTAATTTCTAAGTTTCTTGAATGAACTGCGGTAGCTGTGTTCATTTGTACTTGTTTTCCTCGAATAACAGCACAAGAAAAAGGGAGAGGGGTAAATTCTAGTATGGAACAGGAGAAACTGATGCCAAGTTAAAAACATTTTAGGTTTAATATAACGTAAATTCAGATCTTACGTTTTAGTGGCATACAGACCTTCCAGACCTCGTGTTTTCCCTAAACATTGAAAACTCTCAAATAAAAAATTACGTTAGATTATTGGTGATTTTAAATATTACACACACAAAATTAAAATAAACGAAAGATTCAATTTATACATAGCAGAAAGTCAGGGATTCTGCCGTTCCGTAGTACACGAACGAGTCGAACCTATTCGTAATACATTTCAGGAATTTAAATTAAAACCCTTTAAAAATTAACAGATTATTAGATTTTTTTTATATATTTTCATTTGATCCTTTTATGTAACAAATAATTTCTATCGAGAGAAATTCTAAATAGCCAGTTGTTTGTTGCCAAATTCATAATTAGTTCTTTATTGCCCACAACATACCATCTGGCGATTAATTACGGAAAATAATCAATTTTGGAAAATTATTTCGAGACAATTTTTTGGGTTGGACTAACAGTGATTAGTAGGTACAACTATACATAATAAATATGCCTAAATATTGCAACACTTTGAGAAAATCCTTCGATGTTGCTAGTTTCCCTTTCTCTCCGCTCGAATTCGCTTCATCAAGCAAATATAAAAAGAATGGTATACATGCAGCTTCGAAACGATGCGAGAATTCGAAAGAAATGCGATGCAACATTTTTTAGATAATCCACAGGAAGAAATTCCATGTACTATACAAACAAAATCGATAAAAAATGCCAAGAAGCGTCAAAGCAATTATACGAAATGGATATTGATCCCGAGTTTTAACATCGAGGAATCAAAACATTCACATAAAAAATGTTTATACAGATGTTCCTTTTTATTAAAGACTACATTTTGCTACAAATCGATGATAACCTAGGTTCATTACCATATCCGAAACTAAGAAAAATCTATATTCAAGCAACAGTTACCATTCTAAACCGGACGTAACTTTCAGTGCAATTTCCATCTATTCAAAGCCAGATTTACGTCGTTTCTCTAAAAACTATTTTGTAAATGCAACGATGCACAGCACAATGTTTCGGTCCTATGCTCTCCTTTTCTCTTTTAGCGTTTAATATAAACTTGGAAAATATTTGCAAGTTGGAAGAATTGAGGTAACCGTGACGGTTATACGGTTCGTATTTCTTTCTTTATTTGTTATTTTTACTCATTCATTTTTTTTTTATCCCAGCAACAACAGGCAATGAAGTGTTAAACGACAAGCTGTACAAATGCTCATCTACGTGATCTCAATTGCAAAAAGAGTACCTTTTTTTTACCTAGAGAGATCCAAATACAAATAAGACAATTAAAAAAAGACATTTCGCGTAGTACACTATTTTGGGGGGATGAACACAACCATTAGGAACGTTAAGTCTCTCAATATCGATTCAAAAAAAGAAAAAGCACAAAGAATTACGTTTCGGAACAGAGGTTTCATGATGATTAGATATTACCGGTGTTCTTTTTTTCTTAAGTTGAAGAGCGTAACTTGACAGAACGAGGGCAAGAAAAAACAATGAATGGCTTCTATGGCCCGTATTACAACAGTAATAGATCCTATGAAAATACTTTTTCTATTGAGTGTGTTATAAGAATTTTTTTAAAAAAAATTTAATGTGGCCGATCAAAGTGCTTTAATTTCTTAATCTTCTTAAATAGAGAATTTCAGAAAATCTCAAAGCATACTGTCAATAATATTATATTTAATACACGTTGATATTCATTTATTAGTTATTTTATATACTTGTATATATTAAACAACTGTAATATACAAGTACAAGAATAATAGATTTAACCTTTTCAATGTGAAGTTTAAGAGTAAGCATTTCTAAATACTAAGTAAAGACTAAGTTATTCATAAATGTTATAATTCGCCATAAAAGTGGCGTGGAATCCAAAAATATCATAAATGTCCTATAAACTATTAGCTGGATAAATACTTTTCCAAAATAAAAGGTATTGTTTAATTAGAAAACGGGGGGTTGCATATTAAAAGAGGTTAATCAATATAACTTTAAAATATTTCTGTAAATAAAATGTTGTGACAGGGTATTTGAAAATAATTATACCTACAGTGACTTTCTATAACCTTTTCAAGAAAAAAGATATTGATATGGTAAAGAAAAGTCGGTTTATCAGAAAATGTTGACTTTACAGAAAATTTAATAATACTTAACTTTATGACCTATTTGTCAATTCTATATTCTGAAAACTGTTTCACTGTAAAAATATTTTAAAGCTCATGCAATAAATCGCTTTTCCACAATTTAATATTTTTTAAAGAAAAATATTTAAAGAGCCTTGATTAAATTTATAAAAAAAATTCGAAACTTTAAAATGTTTGATTAATTTCCTTTATTAATTCCCGATTTCTAAAATCAAATGATAAGAATGATCACCGGAATTGTAAAAATAATATTGATTACTTTCTCCATACGTATACACGTTGAACTTACACAAACAGAAAATGTTTAATCACGTATTAACGATTTTTTATTAATTAAGAATCAAACCCACGATCCTCAAACCAAAAAACTGATATTCTGTCAATAGATTATGTGAATTCAAATTTTTACTCAAAATTTAAGAAAAGGGCCACACAAAAACTTGAAGAAAACATAAAATTATTTTTTTACAAATTAAAGCTACTCAATATAACTTCAAATAACCTTAACATCATTCATACATTTTTTTTGTTTATATATATATATATATATATATATATATATATATATATATATATATATAAAAATACACAATTTTCACCAGATCGTATAAAAATTCATCATTCAGCAACAGACTAATACATTATTTTATTTAAAACGCATTTTTGACAATTTCGAAAGATTATACAACAGGAATGTTTTTATAATTAAAGAAATGGTCCTTACAAGTCTGAAGGTATATACTGTCAGTAAACCATTTTTTATTTCTCTCTCCATCTCTCCTATAATAATAGCACATATCTTTAAATATGGATTCAGATATTTTCTTCAAAACTTGATATATATCAATAAGGTAGAAGCCAAACAAGCAACTACATCATCTGATGAAGGGAAGTAAAGTTTTAACACTCTTGTAACTAAATTGTGGCAAGTGATAAGGAAAATTCATTTCTGGTCTAAAAAAATGCTCTAGAATCTAGAAAAAAATGCTCTAGAGCTTATATTGCCCCCCGGGCGCGCGTGTGTGTGTGCGTGAGCGCGTGCGTGCGTGCATCACTGTATTACTGTGATGTATTATGTATAAATACATTACATTGTATTAATACATATTTGATGTATTAATTCCTTCTTTCAAGAACAATGATTTAAACACTTCTTTTGTTGATGATACTCAGACTTGTACAATAATGGCCATTTTGGTACTGACCTAATTTAAAAAATCCATTTCCATCATCATCATAAAAAGTACAGGTTATGTTAATTTTGGGTTAAGGGGAATGCCATTTAGCAAGAATTCTCCCCAACTTATCACTGCTAAATAAATGTATCAATACTGTTCGATGTAATGTAAAAATCAATGAAAAAACCTGTATTTATATAAAAATATAAAAAAACATTAAATAGTAGACAATCCTAATTAAGATTCCGGCACTCAACTGGTTCTAGCATTCACGTAAAGATATGAATGCAATTTTCAGAATTATGAATCCCAAATCTGAATGCAATGGGAAAAAATTAAGTTTTGGGAAGGTAATGATAATATTCATGAAAGAAATTATCATATATACATTTTGAAAACCATTGGGTTATTATAATAGCAAAATAATTATATGTAAATGAAAAATAAAGTGTTTCACATGTAATATCAAACGAAAATATTCAATGGACCATTTCACATATATCATTCCAGTATAAACATAACTGTTAATCATTTAAAAGCTTTTTTGAATAACTTCTGCTGACACAGATTTTAAAAAAAGTATAAAGCTATATATATTCATTTTAAAGTAGAAATGGGGGAGATCAATGCAACTTATTTCTGTACTTTTGATTTTGAATTATGCTTTTTATGGAGTGCTCCTTCTAATATTTTAAAATACAACCCCAATAGATAAATTACACGAAACAAAAAACTACAACAAATCTCTTTGTGAATTTGAACAAAACAATGACTCTTACTCGATGTTACGTCATAGACAGCCATGTATAATCCGTATAAAAGGTGTATATCTAATTAATATATTTGATAACTTTGTAATAAGAAATTGATCAGCGATGCCTAAAACAATCTTCATAGAAAAGAAAATTCATGATCAAATAAAAAAAAATCGTGATCCAACCGAAAATTAAGATAATTTTAAGCAAAATAGTTAATGGTGATAATTATTCAAATTCTTTCTCTACAGTATTTTCATTTCAAAACTTACCTATTTAAAAAGAGAGGAGAGAGAGAGAAAATTCTACAGCAAATTACACAATAGGAAAGTTGCGAAATATTTCAAATGTTTAGTATTCCATTCGAATAACAAATTACATTTGAGTAACGATATGAAAGTCAAAAGCTCATATAGGAAGAAAAATTCCTGAATTACTTCAATGATATAAAGTTAAAAACGCCGACAGTTTGTAAGATATCCAACAAATCAAAATTTAATAAAAGAAAATCCCCCGCCCAATTCACTCATAAGCTCCTCAGAATATCGTTTTCGTTATTTGAAAAAAAAAGGGAACAAAAAAAGAAAAGAAAAACCACAACCAATCGGTATACAGGTACGAATTGATTTTTCTCTTCTCTTTATTAGATAAACGTATAATCTTGTTACAGTTCCATGAGGTGTATCGGAAGCCAAATAAGTCGAAGGAATGAAAATATACAGAGAAAAAAAACAGAACCCTACCAAAATAAAATTTTCTAGCGTTGAAAACATTTCCAAGCAGGAAAACAGAATTTTTCCTGATATACAAAAATATCTGAAAACATCGCAAACGCAGTGCGCTTTACTAGATTCAAAGATTATTTATTTATTTTCTATGTATTTATTTATTTAATTGAATGCATCCTTTCAGAAAAATATTCATTACTTGTCTCACGCATGAAAATAATTCTATTATAAGAGTATGGTAACCGAATCCCATGACAGCAGAAACAAGATTAGTGCTGAACTGATGTTGAATATCGGTCCTATTCGACAGTATTTTTTTAAAAACTTTTATTCGATATTTTCATATTCAGTGAAATTCTTAGAGTAAAATGTATTTTTTATATCAAAATCCTTTAATAAGTCCTTTATTTAAGAAATAAATTATTGAAAATAATAAAATAAATATAAAATAACCTATTGAAACGCCAAAATACCGAATACCAATCTTTAAAAAGACTGGCGAGATATAATACCAGAATGCAAAAATTTCATTGCCGCAATTTCAGTTCGCAATTTTTTCAAACACTATCAATGTCTAAGTAAATTTTAGCTATAAAAATCTCTCGTGTTCGCAATTTTCCTTTTAAAAGTTAATTAGATTTTAATCATTTACTTAAATTATGTTAATATTACGGAGTATCTTTTTACTCCATCTACATCTGCATTATCACCTTTTTACATTTATACAACTTTTAACTTCTGTTCGGAGCAGCATAATCAAAATTTCATGGCTCTTGAAACAAACCAAAATGAAAACTAACAGAGCAAATAAAATATTAAGACCACGACGTAACAGTATTTCTAACGTCTCTGGCCAAGTCTAGTTAGTGCGTGCAGCATACTGCCACCCATTAAGTACATCTGTCGACCAAGCAATTGACCTTACAGGCTCACTTTCTTTTTTAGAGAAGCTAATGCTACTATCAGACAGTACTAGCACATTACATTCACTTAGTATAGCATTATATGCATCCACATATTTGAAATACATACAATACATACAGATTTTTCAATTACATTTTACAAGAACATTCCACGTCCTAACATGAACCCTTACATCAAAACATACTGTAATCTCAAGTTTGAGATAAATAGGGCATCATATATGAATTCAGAAATAATGCACTTTCATATAATACAATTTTTAATATATTTTGAAGCAAATACACAAGTAAAAACATTTAGAAAGAATAAGCTTTCCATCCAGTAACAAGAAGCCCCCCCCCCTCCCAAATAGAGTAAAAAATAGCAAGATTATATTTTACGAAATTTAAGCTGTTTGGGTCAGGCGTTTTAATAACTTTATCTAATATATTTAGTCCGTTATCTCCTATTTATTACTCTATAAAATATAAACAATTAAAATATATTACGTGTCTCAAATTGAGAGTATATTTAAATATAGGCTCAAAATCGGGTTTAAATTTGAACTGAAAATAATAAATTCATATAATTCCGTCCTTCCACCAAGACTTTCTTCGGGAGGATTGAAGAGTTCTGTTCACAATGCTCTTTAACATTCAAAATTTATTATGCTCTCTCTTTATCTTCACCTACAGCTTATCTTAAAACAAAATACTTCTTTTTTGCATGATTAAATTTATCTTAACCAGATAACTAACCCAGAAATACGCATTGAAAATTAGCTTTTTAAAAAAACAGAAAAAGATGATGGTTTTCATATTAAGTGTTCAAAAAGGCATGAAGAAGAAAAAATGTCCAATGACAAACGAATAAATTAAAAAAGATATTTTATTTAGCTATTTAAAGGTAATAAGTTTGTTTCGATAAAATCAAAGAATCATTAGGATATTAATTTTTTAACAACTGTCTAATTCCAGATACTGAATATACTTAATATTATTTCCTCTAATAAGTATTTATATATGATGAATATATTTAATGAAAATATTTTCAAATATATAATGAAATATGTAACCGATAACTCTATTAAAATCAATATTAGCAATATTTAAGCATGCTCTATTGGAATTTATTTTTCGCTTCTGAAACTGAGTAGAACAAGAGAACAATTTATCACTGACCAAAATAAATGAGAACTCCCTTTGTAAGAGTTTAAGTTTGCTTCAGAAACTTTTTTCCTAATTTATCATAAATATATATATATAAAAAAAACCCACAAAAATTATCCTCCTTTATAAACATGCTATGTATTTTCGTTTCATTAACAGCAATTATCTCGTTAAAAAAATAATTTTCATTCGTAAATTTATAAATGCATTGCTCAATTAATGCCTGATTATTTGCTAAAAATCAAGTAAATAATTTTCTCAGCAAAAGGGAAAAGGTTCAACAACAATATGAAAAGGTATTCAACAGAACTAGTAGATACCCACCCCCCAATGAGATGGAAAATGTGTTATATCTTCTTAACAGTATTTGTAAATTCTATAGAAAAATCCCATAAAATAAAGATAATGTTAGCTCAATAAAGCTACAAGTTTTAGTACTCATCTACAATAACATAATAAATCGATACATTTTTTTTTAAAATAACAAAAGCTATATTCCTAAAAGCAAAATTTATTCTCTTAAATACTAAAGAACGTCAATATATAATTAAAGAAAAATGAAATCCCTCTCGTTTCTGAGCTCCAAAAAGGCTTTCAACGCCATTCAGTTTAGAGGACAATAGTAGAATACTCAATACTAAGAGCAAATCAATTGTTTAAACATAAAGAAAACTGTATTTTAAGCAATTTGACATAATACGCTTTTATTCTCAAATCCGAATGACTCTGTTAAGATTCGAGTAATAAAGAAAAAAAAAAAATAGAAAAGAGCACTTTTATAGAAAACCACTAGAAATAGTGATGACTAGAAAATTGTTTCAAGAATTCCACTACTGGTCTAGAGCGCCTTGATGGGCCACTGCTCTTCGAATTGAAATCGGATAACAAAGAGGATCAGCTGCTTCCAAAGAAATTGAACTGCCTCAGGGAAAACTCGCTCTTGAGAAATCGACTCACTATCCCTTCTAAAAATAGTTCAAGATCTGCCTCTTCGGATGTCCACGAGAGACAGCTATTTTTACGCTGAAATAGAGCAAAAGCAGAATGGAAAGTGGGAAGAATTAAGATCAGTTTCGAAATTTAAAGAAACTAATTCTTTTTTAATTCTGTTTCAAGGAACATTATTGAGTTCATGGATCATGATATAGTGATATTTAAATATCTGATAAATATGTAAAGAACGAAAACATTAAACGCCATGAAATGTGAACTTACTGTATGATCGCTTTTTTTTAAACAAATCGGTGGATAATAACACAAGGTATAATCCAAAATATAATCTTATAATCTGCCAAAATGTAATATAATATAATATACCTAGATATAATAAAAGGCAGATGTCCAAAAACTGTACCTGATACTGAAAACGGGCATCTTAAAAATAAGAGAAAATGATTTCTTAAATTTCCCCTTTTAAAATCTAAGAAAGGACTTTTTATAAGGATTTCCTTCATATCGCATTAATTCTTATTACTGTATTAAGTCAATAAAAATCTTGATAAATTTTTACGAAAATTAATACATATTACTTGAACCAACTTTTACATTAAGAAATAATAAATTAAAGATTTAAGAAATATAGTCGATTCCGTTCTCACCTACCTAAAAAATTAATAGAATCGGGTACAATAATAATAATAATTTCAAAAGTTAAATCACACGCTACGAAATACAAATCTTAAAAACAAAAGAAATATAACACACCGTAATACACAATATTTTGAAAATTAATCAGTTAACCTACTGTTATACTAGTTTTTTCCTATGTTTACACAGTTAAATGGCGTATTTTGTTACTCTATTTTCTTTTTGTGAACCAAATAAAAATTCATTTCACTTTTACACATAAAATTGGCATAATATAAATATTTAGTATTTCTATTTTCTGAACTAATTATTATAAATGAAAAATTACAATTGTAGATCAATTTGCAAGTCAGACAAGACGTAAATTAAGGATTTATTCTCTTCTCACCCACCCTACTTGTATTTTTAATCCAATAAATCCCAACATAGAGTAAGAACTTACAAAAACATAATATGCATAGTCAATGTTTTCACAGAAACTTTAAAATATGTTTGTATGATAAAACAGAAGTGGTCATAAAACAAGTTAAAGTTCTCAGCACAATACAACTCACTATAAGCAAATATGAATTAGAAGTGACACAGATAAACAGAATCAAACCAAGCTGGTTTTACAAGATCTAATCGAGTAACGAGTAAAATAAAATAGCTAATATGTAGTCAGGCCTTGTTTTCCTCAATTAAAATTTTCTTCATGCCACTCGACACTTTCGATTTATAATTTTAAGACTTTTCAAAAAGAAAATAATAATGACATCATAAAATTAGAAATAACGTCACTTATCTTCTTCCGCAACAATTAAATGTGTGCCAGTCACGATAAATTCTTACCCAAAATTAAGAAGAGAGGATGCGAAATTCTTGATTTATAGTTCACACACATCAATATTTAAAGGTATTTTTTAAAACAATTTAATTATATTCATTACTTTAAGATTACTTATTTATTCATTAAAAAAACCGTACACGAAGTGAAGAAAAAAAAAAGCATTCTTATCAACAACTGTCAAAAATGATTTCACGATTCTTATCTTTAGACGTTGATTCACCTTGAACAAGAAAAGAAGGTAGAATAGATTTGATCAAAGCCTTCCTGTTCCGCGGCGGAACGCTAAAAGTGGGGGAACATATGGGGTTTTCACAGTTTTCCCATTTGCAGCCCCCTTTAACTTGCAACAAAAAAAAAAAAAAAAAAAAAAAAAACTACGACGACCCTTTAGAGTAGATATATGTCAGTGGTTATAAAAGTGGATCCAGACATATTTCGTTAAACTTTAAACACTGTGTTCCTTTATATTCGATTCCTCAAATGCAAATATTGAATTTCAATAAATTTGTAATTACTTTCGTAAAATTGACGTCCCGTTTCTAAGAATTAGAATTTTGGAGAGTGGGATTTTGCAACTATGTTTAATACATTTAATCCGAAAATTTTAATGAAATGTCTTACAGAAATCTGACATTTTATATAAATACTTTTTTATTGATGGCAAAAGTAATCAAAAAAGTTATAAGAAAAAAGTAGTGTTGAAATTTTTATGACTCTTAGGTTCAATCTCTGATTTACTTCAGCTATATTTACTGCATACATTCGGAAAAGGCGGAAATATATTTGCCGGTACCTCGGTTATATAGCCTAGACTGTTCGACCCGTCTGTCAGCTGGGCGCGGGTTCACCAAAAGTCAGACGTGGGGGGGGGGAGTGATTTATGGATCTAGTCTCTCTCACTATGGGTATTGTCAATCGATATCATGCCATCAACAGAAAAATGCTCGCTCGGTAAATATTATTTCAGAAGCTATAAGTTCATACCAATCCGAAATTAATAATTCTGCAAACGAGAAAGGCATTTTCTTTTAAAATCACTTTGCTAGTGAATGTTTTATAAGGAGTTTCTATAATGGGCACATTTTACAGTAAACACATGAAAGTGTTTCCTTTTTCTTGCTGTTCTTTTCTGCAGATTGAATGAAACTAAATTAAACGTTATTGGCTGTTATGAAAATGCACTGAATA
Organism: Argiope argentata; assembly: GCA_026289955.1. NCBI lineage: Eukaryota > Metazoa > Arthropoda > Arachnida > Araneae > Araneidae > Argiope > Argiope argentata. Next base: position 6,100,581 of record JAOUZG010004146.1, on the reverse strand, counting down.
TATAAATTAATGTTGGGCGAAATTTGATTTTTTACGCAGTTTCCTTTATAAATGGCTTTTAATGGATAAGGCAGATATGTAAATAATTTTAAAGGAGATGTTTTTTCGTAAGTTTTTTTTTTTTAACTAGCTAAATTTATGTGTACTTCGAACTTTTTCAAGCACTTGTGTTCATGCGCAATCACAAAATTTCCTTTTCATACAAACAAACAAAAATCAGATTCACGTTAATATAACAGCAAAAATATTTCTAATAAAAATAAATGAGAAATTAATTTGCGTTTCTATTTTTAGATGCTTCATTCCTTCTATGATTTAAAAGGAAAAAAAAAAGAAAGTATTGTACGTTCTTATTCAGTTTTTGTATCGTCTTGTCTTGTTTAGTTAAAACTGAATGCGCTAACCTTTCAAGGTGAGATGATTTCATGCGATGTTATCATCTTCACAAGCTTTAACAGATTAAAAACATAGATAAATATTATCAAACAAGTTTAATTTGGTAATGAATTTAAGTCATCGCATAAAACGGATTTTGGTAGCATTCTCTAAAAATTACAAAAACACAGCAGTGCAAACATTTATATTTTACTCTTGATGTCAAACATTTATGAGATAACGCATTCTTCAACTATGACAAAAACTGAGAAACAAAAATGTAATGGCCACTGAACAGTCAAAATGGGCATATTATTCCAGGTTATTCTATGAATGTGAAGATAATACGGAAAGATTTCATGTTTACTCTTTTAAAAATAAACTTTAAAATGAATTATCAATAAATTAAAAGTGTTAATTTCGGCGGTATTTTCCGTAGTCTTTTTATTAAAAGATAAAACTTGGAATATAATTTTGTAGTAGCGACATATATATTGTAACTCACAGAGTAAACACTTTCGTGTGAGAGAGATCATTCGGTTCTCAGGAACTGATTTCTATCATGAAACAAAATATATCTCAATTAATAACCAGCATTCAGCTTTCTCTCGATTTTTATAGATTGGAATCAAAAAAAAATTATTTAATTAAGATGGAAAATATATCAAGATGTATAGAAACTGTCTAGTAATTATTGCAACAATAGATGTTCTTAATTTACAAAATCTTTCATATCTTTCTCTCTAAATTATTGCTACGACATAATTAAATTATCATGAATAAGTTAAATTCATCACAAGAGAATAAAGTTATTTGAAAATAACAATTTATTAGCCTGAAATTAACTTCATTCTCATACATAAAAGGAAAAGGGAAAATTATTGCTAGTTAAGTTGCTTCTAAAACATCTCCCCATATCTATATATCTTCAAAGGGAAGAGACAATATACAATCGAGGATTCCGAAAGGTTAAATGAGATTTGCAATCTGATATCGCTAGGAAGTGTTTATGATAAGAAACTTCGGGATAGATTATTAGAATCTATAGAGAATACAATTAACCATAGCTTAATTCATAAACTAAAGGGAGACTTTCGTGTTCAATACCCCATTATCAAGAGAAACTTTTGTGCCATGTAATTTTTCCTTTCATCAAATTCACGAAAATTCTACATTCAGAGAATTCAAATAAGGCGAATAATACATTATTAGGGTAGGATAAATTGCTTTTATACCCGTTGTATCTTAAATTTTATACATTTAACAGGAAGAAAATGTCCAAGTTTATATCATTACAAAATTTCATACTCAAAAATATAAAATGGGATTAGATACTCAGTTCACAGCTGTCCATTTTGTTCTTTTACGAATATTACTTTCTTAAAGATGGATGATAATTTCCATTTAAAAAAATTTCAACTGATAAATGATATGCAACAGAAAGTGACGCACTTGTAAAACATACACCCAAACATATTCAGGGTGAAGCAATCTTTTACAACACTTGACTTGGGTGTGCTCGTTAATGACTGTCTTACCCTAATGCTTCATTCGAACTGAGTTTAGTACGTATCATTTAGCCGGTCGGGTTTCGAGGTGGCTGATCCTCTTGAACCATATCATTCGGATGCTTAACATGTAAGACTAGTATTCTTCTAAGAAAACAATCTACTGGATGTCTTATGAAATGCAGTAGGAAATTCTGTCAGGCTTGAAAGTTAGAAATAGAACCTCATGCGAAATAATAAAAAAATAAAAGGATAAATACTGAACCCCCCATGAGTTTTAACCTTTTTAAAGCTGAATTAACAGAAAAACTAGCCTTACAAATTCAGTTAATATAACAACTATTACACCGTATATTTTTTTTTTTTCGAAGATAACTTCCACTACTAATTTTTTTTTAAAAGATACTATATTAAAAGCTACGCCAGCTTATTGCTATTGTATATAAATAGGTTGATTTTAATAAAAGAAAATGTGGACAACCAAAATAAAAAACAATACTGAAACTAGTTTGTTTCAGGAGCTGACAGATTCAGCTGAATCGATTCCATTCGAACAATTTCAATTTTATTAATAAAAGCATTCTAGTGTGCAAAAAAAGCATTTAAGGTATACGTATATAACATAGCATTTTCCCCCTTCTATGACTAAGAAGAATATATGCAAGGTTACAAGTATTTCTGTACAATAATAATTATCCGTCCATATTAATCCAGATATTTCCCTTTCATTATTCAGGCGGATTAGATTTTTGACATTTAAACTTTAAAATAAAATTCAAGAAAAACTTCATGTTTGATGGCTGATAAGAATTATCTCAATGGACCACTCATTCAAAAATAATTTTTTTTAAATGTCTGTTCATTTAAGAACTTTAAACGGCACATGACAACATCATGAAAAATACTCTGAATAACTATAACTATCTTAAACTGCAGGAGATTGCTTTTCTGTAAACAAGGTCGGAAGTATACTTTCGAATATTTGTCTCTGGTGACATAAAATAAGCAATTTCATAAAGTAAATCATTCATAATCAAAACAAGCTATTCATAAAATAAATCATATAAAAGATATTTTACAGCTATAGCTGCAACTTAAAAATAATAATAATAATAATTTCTTAGAATTTTTCCACTTTTATTCCCGTGATTTCCATAAAGGATATATAATTTAGATAATTGTGGCCTTCAATAATCATAAACGGATTGCGTTCATTTATCAATAAATAAGAATAACTATCTTTAATCAATTTCAATATATTGATGACCACTTTCAAAATAAATAAGTATTGACTGCTTTTGATTGTTTTGTATACCAACTAAATGACTGCATGATAATATTTTTAGAGCAAATATGGAAACAATCTTGTCTTTAAAAGGAAACTAAGTTTCAAGTTAAAGCCTTTGACCAGAGAAATTAGAATGATTCCTGGATAAACTATTAAAAAAAACTCTTTTTAATAGTCTATCATACCATGAAAAAGAAGTACTAAAATTACAAAAAGATAAGAGAGAGAGAATAAAACATGATGCTGGTATCAGAGATTTAAGACTACTATGCATTAAAATTCAATAACTTTAGCCATAAAAATTCTTCGTAATGTTAAATAATTGGCTAGCACTTAATACTTACTTAAAACTATGCAGAGCAATCAAAAAAGTTCTTTTTTATCACACACAAAAAAATCAAACTCAATAACTAAACTCTCTATTTAACTAGCTAATTATTAATCCTTTTAAGAAAGTGTTTCCAAACATTTAAAAGCTAAGCATTAGATAAAGCTAAAATATATCTCACAAATGTTACAATTTATATAAGAAATCGATGAATTAATATATTAAGCACATTAACAAAAATCATAGGCAGCAGAATCAACTTTACTACTCTCCAATATCAAAATATTCATAATGAAAAATATTTATAAATAAACAAGATTAAAAGTATATTTAACTTTATAAAGTCACACACTCTAAGAACATTCATCACAATGCATAATGCACATTTAAGTAAATATCCAGATACCTTATAATGGTTCAGATTTATGAAGCCAAATTTGCTTTCATTTTATAAACTTGAATCATTACAAATATAACTACAAATGCAAGACTAGCGTATAAATGAATTAATAAGTTAATCTTTCTGATAGCTCTATTGAGCCAATCTTACACAATGCTTTTTCTTAAAGATTGGCTGTACTCAGTAAAGCAAAGCTTTCATGAGCCAATTTAATAACTTTTTAGGCAATTAATTAAGTACTAATGTATGCAATAACTAATGCAATTATTCTACAACAGGAATAAGGAAAACATTGACAACGAAATATCATCAGATTAAGAGTATGTCTATATATCTATATTATTACCTTATGCTGACAAATAAACAAAATAATAGAATTTCATTCATAGATTTACGAGAATGAAATAAAGTAATTAAAAATTCTCCTTTAGAAAACGTGTGTTGCAAAACAATTAACATTGAATTACTATTATAATTTTAATATCAACTGACAGCAAATAATTTCATTGTCTTTTTTAACAAAATAATACTTTGAAATAAAAAGAAAGTTTTTCAATAGATTTTAAAACTTTAGGAGTTTTTACTTAAAATAAACCAGTGAAAAAAAAACATCAATTACTTTTTTTTATAAATCAGAATATCTATATTGATAAAGTGTATCCTTTTTTTAAAGAGATTAGAAGAATAGACAAGGTCATTCTTGTTAGATATACAGATGAGCAACCAAATCAGTTCCAATAGTGGAATTTTGAAATTTCAAATCAGTGTGGTACATGCAATGGTTTTTATTTAAAACCTTTTAATATAATTTACTAATATTAATTTTAAAACAACACTTACTAATTAGATATTTTTTCTAACATTAAATACAGCTTTTTTAATTTTTCTATTATTAAAACTTTCTCTAAGAAAAATGTATTGAAAGGGTAGGACTAAAGACTTGATACAAGAGACATATTGGGTACATGATTTCCTAAAGAATATGAGCTGCCTAGAGGTATATAGATTATCCAAGAGGTTACAGATAATCATATGCTTATTTTTTAATAGCAAGAAATGTCATTTCATTGTTAAAAGTTTGGTAACAGCTAAACCATGGTTATAGACAAATAATGACAGAGCAAAGAATAAAGAATTGGTTTTTTGAAAGAAAGAAAGTTTAGAAGATTTGTGATTAAAGTTTGCTAATTTCCACAACAATAAAAAATAGAAACATAAATGTTGACTATAAAACCAACTTTTATAGGAAAGCACAGATTATTTTTTCACTGAAACCTAATCTAAAGGTACTTATTTTTAATTTTTAATATGACATATAACGATACATGTAAATAGAATTTTATATAGAGAAAAGTTCTTTTTTTAAAAAAAAATTTTTTTACTGAATATGAAAAGAATTGCAAAATGTAATTCTTTTCATATCCAGTAATAACAGAATTTAATGGTATAAAAGTCATATCAATCTAGTTTTGCATATCACATTTAATGAAATATTTGTACTTCATATTAGATTTGCTGTTACTAAAAGTTTTAACAAGAACATTAAATAAATTAATATATAAAACTCATTTAAGCATCTCAAGGCGCCTTTAACTTATCCCTAGGAAACAAATTAAATCTTTACATTAACGAAATACGTATTTCATTACAGAAATCTTTAAATCCCATCGAAAGTCAAGAAAGATAGTTTAAATGCAGAAAAAATAATAAGGCTACTAAAACATTAAATGCCGAACATAAAATGTTGAAAAGTAAAAAAGAACCACTTAAATAATGGCATATTAATTGCAACTCTGAATAAAATAATGTTACTATCAAAATAAATACATTTATCAATAAGTTAAATACGAAGCAGCAATTTTTATACATTATCAAATTATGTTTTTATATACATCAATGAAAAGAATTCTACATCTTAATTATATATTCAAACATAAATTCTAAATACAAAGTTAATAAATAAAAGTAGGCAGAAAATTTATAAGAAGCATTCATATAGAAAACAATTTTTTATCTCTTTTAAAACAAATAATAAAGCATATTTAATAAAAACTCGCAATAAACAGTCAAAAGTTTGGAAATTAACTTTAATATATATATATAAACAAGAGGTCACCAACATTTCTCAAAGCTAGCCAATTTTTAAGTAAGCAACAGTTTTTCGAATTTAAATTCACATATAAGGGATTAAGATATGTGTCTTAAAATATGTGAATTTAATTCTAAAATATGTTATAAAAATTCAATCATTTTTAACTGTACCAAACATAATGCAACATTTTAAATGAATAATATAATCAATTGTAAGTAATCATTTTAATAAAAATTATAAGTGATTGAAGTTATGCATATGCATAATCTATCAAGCAGTTTCAACAAATTATCAAATGCTAAAAATTAACATGAAAAAAAATTCAGTCATAGGTTCTTTTAACCTATTAAAAGATATGTCAATCCACTAAAATCTTTACAAATGCTGTTTACATGCTCACGAATACATAACCTAAATAATTATTCAGCAAACTTTCTTTAAAACTTTGTTTGCAACTACTAAAAGATAGATGTACTTGAAATGAATATCTAAATCTTTTGCTTTTAAGCATATAGATGTTGATACATTCCAGTAATATTTACAACATGAATTTGTGCTTTAATTATTTAAACCATTTGTAAAATGCAGTCATAATATCTTAATAATTTTATATTGAAAAGAAAAGATCATTCTCTATTGAAAAATAGGAATTAATTATTCATCAATTATAATTTTCATAATTGCTGGTATAACTTAATTATGTCATCAAGAATTTGCATGACAGTTACATCAGAATAATCTAAATAAAAAAATCTAAGCAAGATCAATAAAACCTGTTTTCTAAAAACCTTAAAATACATTTGATGCTTTAAAAAACTAATGAAAAATAATTATCAAAATTTTAGTTTTGATTTTTGATAGTTTTTATAATACAAGTCATAACATTAATTTTGGTCGACAAGATTAAAAGTAAAATTGCAATACTTGAATAGTACATATTAAATTTAATGGATATTAAAAACTGATAGTTTGAAAATGTAGTTTTGTGGGTAATTTTCATGATCAAACTTTCCAATACATTTGTAAAGCAATGCATTTTATGAAGCGGTTTAAAAGAGGTTTAATAAAAAAAGTAAATAATGATCACTGTTACGATTAAATAAAGAAACATACCTTCTATGCAGACAACGTGTTCTCTTATTTGCTGAGCAAGTAAAGGATCAGGCATAAGTTCCAGATGATCGTAAATAGCATATATGCTAGGATGGACACTTTCGAATCTCTGGATTTCTTGACGAATGGCAAGGGAATTGCTGTAATAGGGTTGCTGTACATGTCCCCTATTATTCATTTTTATATCATTTTGTTGTCAGCTAAAAGAGAATATATCCATTCTAACAAATCGCTCACAAACATTTGACAGATCACTCTCGAACTCTGATAATAACAAACTTTTCGATCATAACAGAGTAGTAATGGCCATTCAACTTTAACTACGCATGCGCTACATCATCGGATGCCTGTAGGCTGCTCAACTCCCTCATCTCGGAAGCGAGAATCGTCTGTAGGAACTCAGGAGGGAAAATTCTTTAGGGAAAAATTAAGGCATACTTTGAATTGAAAAAACACTTCAACTTCAACTAAATTTTAAATTTTTAAGCATAAATATTGTAAAATTATTGATAATTATAAATATTAACGGTTGAATAATCAAAGACCTATTACAGCTAAATAAACCTAAACTGAAACCAAAACATAATACAAATAGTTTATCAATTAGATACAAGGTCACATAGCTTTAATCATTGCATTAATTTTCGCCCACTTATCTACATAGGAAAGACAGAGATTATGCGTAAATCATACAATCAGCACCATTATTCTGTTTAAGTGCCCTTTTAGGCTTTTTTTAATGTTACTATTTTATAATGGATGGCCTTGATCTATTACATATATTTTCACCAAGAACCTAATAATTTGTCTGCTCTTGTTGCATGATATTTCCTGTATTTGGCAACTGCTCAGCACCAGTATGCCTTGTAGTTTTCCTTTGGATTTGTCATTTACCATAATGCTATGGTGCTAGGTTTTTTTTAACCAAAAATATCCGGCTTCGAATTTTTGGGGTTATGGAAAATGATGCGGTGAAGTGGCCATTCTGGTATCTCCACGAGTTTTAATCGAGATGTCACAAGTAGTCTTGATTTCAGAAATATAAAGTGCATGATATAATTTAAATTTTTTCTAGTTTGTCAACTTCTATATTGCCTGCCTATAATATGCTCTGAACAGAACTATTCTTAAATTTATATTCGTATGTAAATATTCTTGTATTTTATTTCTTATTTCAAGATTGTGTCAGCTATCACTTCAGTTCTTAATATTGTTAATTTTGCCCCGAAAATTTAGTGGCTTGAAATAAATTTGGTATTGGAAATACAATATTTTCCAGTATCAGATAATGACTATTTAGTAAATGTTAATCTTCTGTCGCCTTTACCTTTAACTCTGCTTTTTTATCCATTTGATGGATTTCACAGGACTACCTTCAACTTCTGTTACTTTTTATACACTTCCGAAACTTAATTTGCTTCACTTTGGAAAGGATAAAAATTTTAATAGAATTTTTTCCCGCTTCATGATGTGCTAGAGTTTTTAAATTTTGCACATACTGAATGACAATACGTTAATTGGGAGTTAAACTATTAATTTAACGACGAGTAAATTAGTTTCTAAACTAATGGGGTATTGTAATAGTGATTTTCAGAAAAAAATTCAAGATTCAAAAATATTTTAAATAGTAAATTATTAAACTAAAATCTAGAAAATAAATTAAAAACTATTTCTACAATAAAATACAATAATGTGTTTTAAAACCCGTTTTAATTAAATTTTTCAAAATTCTTTCTTTTGAGAGGATATTGTGTGTTGTCTGCTGTTGTTTTGAATCTTAGAAGTTTGATATCCATCTAACTTTATGTCCACTTATCTTGAACACTGAATTGCTTATGAACAACACACAATATTTATAGATTAATAGTGTATAATGAGTCAACAATGTATAGTAGCAAAAAAGGCCCACTAGCACTTTTATGATTCATAAATGCTGTTGGATGGCATTCAGAATGCCGGGCAACATCGTGGAGATGTCATACAATGTATGTTAATTGGGTCATTATCGGCTGTCATGTTTCTGTTTCAACTTCTCAGAACATACAGCTAACTAACTTTTACTATATATCATACACAATAAGCGTCTATTTACGCCCCTCCCAAGTTTTAGATACCGTATTTAAATTATCATCAGCTTTCCTGAAGTCCTCAGGCTACAAATCTATTCTACCTAAAAATCATTTTGATGAAATCGAGACTCAAAAAGTAGCGACTTGGTTAGTCCCAAAAGGATATAGTTGTCCTGGATGCCTATCATCCAGGATATCATGAAGACAAATCAATAGTGCTCAGAGCCCGACTGAGCCCAGTTTGGGCCCGGGGCAAAAACTTCTTCGGGGCCTCCCCTCTGCTTCACTTTTTTAGTGATGAAGAACATTCATTAAAAAGGGAAAAATAAAATAAAGTTTATATTCGATTTGGGGGACCCACTGATATGGGGGCTAGGGGCAACTGGCCCGTATGCCCCTGCCTTAGTCAGATCCTGATAGTGCATGTATGCCCCTTTTTAAACCCAAACATGATAAGAAGTAAAAAAACCATATCACCAGCGTCATTTCCCTCTCTTCACCAATGGTTTTGTGTGTGCACCTTTCTTATGATTTTGGTCATTATCCGAAACTTGGTATGTAATCTCATTCAATGCAAAGCCATAAGGTGGGCGATTAATGCAATAGTAAAATATCAAAGTACCAATAAAAGAGCACAATTATATTATTCAGAATATCCAAGCGCTCTACTCAAGTAAATAATTGACTACAGACTTTTTTTATAGTTTAAAAAATGTTTATAGTAAATAGGCTCTTTCGAATGATTACAAGGTCAAAGATATTCGGTCACCTCTATAAGTACGCCTCCTGTTAAATCATTATGGGAGGGCTGAAACTTAAAATATTATACACTACATAACGATGATTTTTAAATAATTTAATTCAACCCCTTTTATGAATTTTGAATCTTTAAAGGATTAATTAATAAAAATTTGGTTCTTCATTTGAAAAGAGTTATTTTTAAGGAAGAAATTTTAATTAACCAATTACTAATTTTTAATTAACTTTAATATAAATTCACTCAATCATTTCTCTACTTTTTCAACTCTATCTTTTAAGGATGCAGATAACGATTCAACATCAAAAGAGCTCGTAGTAAGATGCATTATGTATGCATTTAAGAATTAATATAACTTATTAAGCAGCGCAATACATAAATTTCCTTGAATATGAAAATAGTCATTTCTTACCTATTTTAGACCACTAAACACAAAAACGATAGCAAAAATAGTCTTAAGAGATACAACAATAGGAGGTTCTATCAATTTCTTTGAAATGTAAGTAAAAAATAAAATATGAGAGTATGTAGCTTAAATATATAAATTATATATCAACTTCTATGCGAAGAAATGTATGAAAATGTGTCACAAATATTAAATATATATGAATAATTTAAATATAAACTACATTACATAAAATTTCTGACAAAACTAAGATTTAGAAATTTGATTATCAAGACTAATTTGTAAAAAGCTTTATAGATTTTTTAGAGGGGGAAAAAATTATTGCCAATTAGTCTTAAGGAGATAGTTACAGTTTGGCTTAAGACACTGTTTTTCTAAAAATAAAAATGAGATGACTGTTTATTATAATTGGTATTTTATGTGAGAAATATGAGGTTTTGTAGAAGCGAGATGCATCCTAATACATTAAAATTATTAGAACTGTGATGATTCATAAATGCGTTAATTTGCTGATAATTTTAACCATATATGTGTACCGTAACTATACTTGGAACCCAGAATTACCCTACCAACTTTTAAAAGAGGCGTTATCATTATTTTAAAAGAAAAATAGGAAACCGGGAAAAAATGTGGAAACTATATATGTTATAATATTTTTCAAGGAAATTTACTGAGTAGCAGTAGGGTAAAAAGATGTAATTTGTCATGTTTGTGATTTGTAGGGTGGAAAGTAATCTCATGAATGACTGCTACTTCTGCATGGTTCAACCTCTTTGCGGAGGAATTACGCCAATGCATTGTTAGAATATTTATGCTATATGACCAATTTCCCATGGTAAATTGTTTTTAATTCCAGAAAACTCAGAATTAATTTGTCACTGATCCAGAGGAAAATCGGTAATCAGTTCCATGTGATTCACTCTTCTAAATGCAGTAATGAATGTAATTATGATGCCATATTCGATAAACATCGTTTTGCAGTCGTTATCAGCAATTTTTGCTCAATTTAGTAGATTAATTTTTCTGACGTAACTTTTTAGTAAAAATTTAAGAATGTAAATTTTGATAGTATTCTCCAATGTAATGGATAAAGAAATTATTAATAAAATTTTATTTATGTAAACTACTTTAAATGAAATCGACGGTTCTGGTTTTATTTTGAGTCAAAAGATTAAAAACTTTTCCTTTAAAGTATCGTGTAACTTCATATCAAACGAAGATATGCTAGAGCCGACGAACTAAATTCTCTTTGATTGGATGCGTATCAAATTTGAGATAAATTCCAAGTTTGAATGTTTTGCCTTTGTAGCAAATTCTATTCGTCTATTCGGCTCAGTTTTTTTAATCATCTTGTTCATATACACAAAGAAAGAAAGATATAATTATTAAAATTTCTTCGTAATGGAGAACTCTTCTTAACCCTCTATAGGCCGAATTTTTGTTTTAAATCCCCCCCCCCGAAAAATTGTGGAAACGAAAAATCAGAAATTATAAACCTATATGTGTAAATGAAAACAAAATTTTGTGTTTTATTGCGTTATAATCATTATGTGACTTTCCAGTCACATCGGCCTATAAAATTTGCACTTCTGTATATAATAGCTCATATGTGAAAGTTCATAAAATAATTTGTATTTGGTGTAATGCATAAATGTACATACATCCATAAACATAGTTTGGTAATCACTAACAAAAGCACAAATAATTGCAATTGTATCAAATGGTTTCGCGTAGTTTTACTGCCAACAGTTTGCACAGCAATTATTTTGCTATTTCGGGTTGATGAGCCTAGCAATGGTCATGAACACTAGTATTGGTTGTGTTTGCAACGTCATAGAGTTAAGATTTATGCGCCATCTCACGAAAAAAACTATAATTATTTTGTAAAATGTCAATAAATTGAAATGTGACCTGAAAGTTACACGTGCCCATAGAGGGTTAATATGTTCGATCCTCCAATATCTCGAAATTGGATGCTTTATAGCAATACTTTAAACTCGACAGAGAAAAAATAATTTATTTTTTACGATATTGTATTTTTTTTATCTGTACTATTGGATATTCTTTTAAGTTTTGTTCCTTGAAGATATTCATGTGTTTTTCAAAGTTCATCCTTCATAACTTTAAACAGGATTGTTTAAAATAATATCTGGGTTGTAGAAATTGTGCTTTCAGAATTTTCTATATCTATCGGTGAAAACAGTCAAAAAAATTAAACCTAAATACAAAAAAAACTATTTTGTATTTACAGTGGGACAAACAATTGAGGATACACCTTACTTTTACTTGATAAATCCAACTTTCAATCGAAATAACACATTAACTAGAAGTGCAAACGTGTTTTTATTTTCACAAGTAACAAAGGGGTTAATTTACAGTAAAAATAATGAAAATCAACAAAAAAATATCTAAAATTAAAAATTTCACAAGTATTTGAAATAAACATAGACAGATCTTTACCTCAAAAAATTGAGGATACACCAATGAAATTTGTGGGACATATCACATACAAAGACAGTGTCAATATTTGGTTGCATGTCCTTTGGCTTTTATAATGACCTCCAAACGTCTTGGTACCGATTCGACCAATTTTTTGGTGGTATGTGGAGATATTTTATCCCATTCTTCTTGTAACACTTGTTTTAAATAGGCGTTGTTCCTAATTTGGTGTTTTTGGGCTGCTGTTTCGAGTGGGGCCCACAAATTTTCTATGACATTGATGCCAGGGACTGTGGTGGTGTGTGTAATTGCTGTTTACAATGAAAAAGACACCACATTTTGAAAATATGTGCCGTATGTTTGGAGTCATTGTCTTGCTGGAAAATAAAATTTCCATTTAAACCCAATTTTTTTCACTTTCTTTAAGATTGTTGTTGAGTATATCTATATAAAGCTTATGATCCATTATGTCATCTATAAAAACTAAATTTTCTACCCCATTTGAAGCCATACAACCCCAAACCATGACGGAACCACCACCATGTTTAACTGTAGGACGTAAATTTTTTAGATCCAAAGCGGTGTTCGGCTTTCTCCAAGCGGTGCGACTGCCATCACTTCCAAAAATGATGAATTTACTTTCGTCACTTATATAACTTTCTTCCCAAAGTTATCTGTCTTCAATTGATGAGTTTTTGCAAACTCCAAACACTTTTTCTGATTTTGTAAGCTTATGAAAGGTTTCTTTCTAGCTACTCGACTGCTATATCTAGCATGTCTAATCACATTTACCACAGTTTCGTCGCTTCTTCTACTGCCCATTATTCGAGAAGTTTCTGCAACTAGTTTGACTGCACTTAGTTTAGGATCAATCTTGATATCTTTCAAAATTTTCCTTTTGGCTACATCACTCAGAATACTTTTTCATCCTCTTCCACTTTTATTTTCAATTAATCCATCGCTTTTAAATCTTCCAATGATTTTCTGGACACACGAGTGGCTTCTACCGACAATTTCAGCTATTTCACGATAAGAGTTTCCTTTCTTAAATAACCTTAGTATAAATTTTCTTACATAAATACTGGTCACTCTCCGAGGAACTATTTTTCATTTAAAATCACAACTTTAAATTCACATAATCAACTTCAAAAGACAAAAGTTGTATTCGAAAAGGTTTTAAATTAAATTGGCCAAACTTAGGCTTTTATAGTAGCGAGCAGAAAAAAAATCTAGTGATATTTAAACAAAAATTTCATTGGTGTATCCTCAATTTTTTGAGGCAAAAATCTGCCTATGTTTATTTGAAATACTTGTGAAATTTTTAATTTTAGATATTTTTTTGTTGATTTTCATTATTTTTACTGTAAATTAACCCTTTTGTTACTTGTGAAAATAAAAACACGTTTGCACTTCTAGTTAATGTGTTATTTCGATTGAAAGTTGGATTTATCAAGTAAAAGTAAGGTTTATCCTCAATTGTTTGTCCCACTGTATCATTAATTGATTCTTATATTTTTTATTTGTCTTATTTCCATCATTTTTCTTTACAATTTTCTTAAAATTTCAAATCTCGAAACATTTCTGCAGTGAAAAAACTTTAAAACACAGTTTTTGACATCACTTGGTTGTGCCTCGTTGGCAGAATCTGTCTTAATTCAAAGTCCTATTTAGAAAAAGACTATAAAAGCTCATGGCCAGCCGAAAGAAATTATAATAAAGGGAAATCATAGTAGTATAAGATGGAGATAAAATTTCTCTACGAGGTCTGAAGATAGGGAAAAATTACTTCAAATAACCTTATTTTTTCTGTTTTTCTGATGATGAAGATAACATTCCAAAATTAGATTATTAATGGATTAAAATATTAAGTGCAAAATCAGAAAAGTGTTTACATTTCTAACTTGGAAAAAAGTGGAAGGTACTCCAGTTCTGCATTTGCTATATGCGAACTATTTTGACCCTTACCTTTTTCATATGCCTGCCAGTATGACAATCCTTTATTTCCGAGAGATCTTTTGCATCACCTTAAAGAAACAAACTTTTCCTAGTTACATTTTTTAAAAATTTGAATAATAAAGATACATCATGAAAATGATTTAATATAGTAAATTACCTTGGACGGGTTTACTTATATTTTGTTATTCAGAAACTTAGAGGATAGTCATCAAAAGAATACCTGATCTCTTACAGAATGCTATTTTGTGACAAAGTTTCGTAACAGAGATTGTTTGATATCTCCCAGTAAAATGTATTCATGGTGAAAATAAGCTCAAAAAATTTACAACTCAAATTATGTTTACTTGAAAATGCATATAAACTTTCCATTTTGAAACTGAACAAATTCTTGTAACAACTTTATATCTTATATTCGTGTTTTCAGAATATAAGATATATCCAAAACCAAGTTAGCCTTATACATTTTAATTTAGCACATTTGTTTTCGATACTTGATCAGCATTACAATGCATTATAATATCCCAATTCATTATTGATTTGGAAAATATTTAAAAGCCTCGATCGAAAATACCAAAGCGCTCTTTTATTCGTATCCTATTCTATAGTAAATGAGTTGAAATAAAACGAAAAAAATAGTTGGAATAGAAATTTAATTTGAATAAAAAAGATTTTTTTTTCTTCCTAAAGAATCCAAACTGAATTCTATAAAAGAGGTAATTTACACTTTTCTTATCCAATCTATTTTGCTCTTTTACCGAAATTTCCGTATTTTCAGTCACATTCATTTAAAATTAATATTGTAAACAGAAAAATGTATCTCGATAGAAGATTCAGCATCATATGAACTGCAATCCCATGAATCTCATCCTTAAATTCTTGTAAAATATCGCAAATAAGAACACTTTTAATGAAACAAAAAATTGTACAGAAAACGAACATTTTTAATTTAAATAATATTTATTGCTACCTTGTTTTTAACATTTTAAGTGTTCTGTCGCTCACTATTAATTTATTATTGAATACTAGCATTTTATAGGACCTACTGTCTCTGTATCCCTCCCGCTCTTCCTTGAAAAAAAAAATAGTTTCACCTACAATATCGAATCACGGTTCTCAGTAACAAATTTGAGCTTCGATTTCACCATCAATCATTTTAAGGATTTGAATTCATATAAAATGGAATTATATTCTTCCAATTCGATTTCCCCGATGATCGCTGCTCAAAGTAAAAAGACCCATTTTCAATAAACTATGATACAGTTCCAAACCCTAATATTAATCTTCGGAAAAGTGCAATTCCCTCCAATACTGTTAAGATACTATTGCTCATATTACCTGATTATTTAATTGCATTCTTGGAAAGATTAACCCCTGCGACCATATCAAAAAATTTCTAGTACTTTGCCTTTTTAAATTCATTGATTTAGAATGTAATATTTCTTCCTTTTAACCCCTTTTGTGCATGCGTGCTTCAAATTTTCGTTTTTTAAACAAAAATGAAATCATTCAAAGGTGGATACAGCTCGCTACAAAAATTTCCAATTAATCCGCAAAGACCTCTAGAATTTTATGAATTTGTGGATGAATTAGTAGGAGAGTAGATTTCAAAAATGGAAAGTATCATCTAATTAGACCACAGTTACCATAGTCAGTGTAAACTATTTCAAATATATCTGTATTGAAACTGTAAATACTTTTTTTCTTCGAGCTTCCAAGTAAAGTGATCTAAACCAGCTATCCACCAACCCACAAATTTTAATAAAATGATAAGGATTCAAATTAATTTTTATTCATCGTTTCATTTTAACTCACTTATTTCTTCTTTGTATGTATGAAATATTTTAACTATCTTTATAAATATGAAATTTTCCCTCACTTCCTGATGAATTTCGAAGTTTTGTACGCTTGTGTCTTTTAAGTAGAAGTATATTATTTGATATTTTCAGAAAATAAATTTCATTTAATAATTAATTTAAAGAATTTATGGCAAAAAAGACTAAGTTTTTATAGTGTTTACAATTACAACGAAAAATTTCTAAATAAGAAAATTAAAAATTTGTAGTTTTAGGACACTGAAACTGTTTACAAATTTTTATAGTTTAATTTGTATTTATTGGTAACTTGCCAACACTTACACAGGTAGTGTAGCAAAATATATCCAAAACATTGCCTTTTAACTTTTATCAATTCATAATTTTTATATTCAACGCCAATTTTTAAAATATTTAGTTTTTGCTTATTGTGCTCTTTTCCTTGTATTGCTGGAGAGCTATTCATAAAAGATATTTCAAACATATTTCTTTTTCTTGCGCGAACAATAATCTTTATATTATAATTAACTTTAAAAATAAAGAATCGCGTGACTATTAAAACGAAAAGTTTTAAAAATAAATCCATAGCAAATAAAAGAGATGCCGGAGAAGAAAAATGCTGAACAGTTGCCGATTTCGGAGTTTAATCATATTTTGGAAAAAACAGGTTTGCAGTTCCAGTGACATTGTCTTTTTTTTATTTCTTATTTTTATGTCATTTCAATACCTCATTTCATTCAAAGCTGAAAAACAGTTTTAAATGGTGTCTGAGTTGAAATTTAGAGAAGCGGCAATATATCTTTATAATCAAATGGCAGTCATAGGATGTAATAAAAAATAGGTCTGCATTACCTTGATTTCATGAGATTACCGAAATTTCAATAAGTAAACGTTAGCGTTAAAAAAAATAGTCAAAGCAAAGAAAAATAGACATAAAATTTTGAAATAACTAACAAGGCCTGTTGTAGCTTTCCAAATCTAATGGATGAGTTGTCATTGGCTCTGCCTATATTATTCCGCAAAAGATATGCTATTTAAAGGGAAGACATTTGTAAATTTCAATTTTATTAAACATCAATCCATTTCATCAATGAAACACCATGAATTTGACTTCATACATTTTTCGTTTCCTAAAAGCATCCATTTATAATTAATTATATAGTGCATAACATGTAACATAATAATGATTCTTAATATTTATATCAATAATGGGGATAAGGTAGTAAATTTGGATTTTGACGCATCTTAATTTATTTCATTTCAAATTATGCATTTAATAGGTAAATATGAAAAGTTATGTTGCATAATTCTAATTATTATACAATTCAATATAACTATTCAAAGATTCAAGTTTTTGGAATTTTTTCTGAAAATCCCTTACTGGTTTAGCTTTTCTTAAAAGGCAACTAGAATTCAGCTTCCTCTCATGCAGATCTCTCTCTCAATTTGAACAGTATTCAACAATAGTTTTTATATATACAGTGTCTTAAATATCTGGATTTGAAATTAGAAAAGAAAAGAAAAATCTATTTCACTCATGTGCAGTTAAAAATTGTTTACTGCTAATACTTGTATTCCCTCAAACATTGAAAGAACGTATTTATTTTCAATTTTAATATAATGCTTCAATGGTATGTTGTCACCTTTTCTATAAAGTTTAATTTAATTTAGCTAAAAATTCTACATTTATAAGCAGAAATAGATACTTAAAAAAACATTTATTTTTTAGACTTTTTATACCCGAATATACATGCTAATTTTACGAAAATGAACATTAAAGCGCCGAAAAAAAACCTCTTTCACCTATCTAATATCGTATAGAGCCTCCAAGAGCATGCAGAAGTGCCGCAGTAGGGGTGGAATGGATTCAATTAATTTGTGAAGATATTCTGTAGGAAGTTCACATCATGATTCCTCCAGTCTACAAAGCCACGGGAGTGCGAGGTGATGGAAATCTCCTATGGACAGCACATTGTAAAACCTTCTAGATATGGTCGATAATGTTCATGTCAAGAGAATTAGGTGGCCAAGAGAGGGAAAGAAATTCAGAAGAATGCTCCTCAAGCCACTCGGTAGTTACTGCAGACCTGTGGCGTGGCACATTATCCTGTTGGAATTGTCCACGTTCGTCAGAATGCACACAGGACGCGAATGCATATAAAGGGTCAGAAAGAATATTAAAGTACCACTGACCTGTCATGGTCGAGTTTGCACTCATCAGTGGTCCAATTTCATGCTAACTGCACACGCCCTTTATACTCACAGAGCCTCCATCAGTTTCAGAAGTTCCTTGTAAGCATGAAGGATCCATGGTTTCATTGGGTTTTTCCACACCCATCCACCCGATACACTTGGAAACATGACTCCTGGGACCAGACAACGTTTTTCCAATCATTAAGAGCCCAATAGCAGCGTTAGCGAACCCAGGTAAGTTGCAGAGTTTTGTGTCGCTGAGTCACCAATGGTACACGAGATTGTTTGCGGTTGCAAAAGCTATATCAATTAGATTATGTTGCATAGTGCGTACACTGACACTTGTTGATAGATCTGCATTCCAATCCGCAGCAATCTGAGGAAGTGCCGAACTTCTATCTCGTGTAACGATTCTTTTCAGGTGCTGATGATCCTAATCTAGCAAGTCCTTTTTCAAGCCACAATGCGGACGGAGATTTGACGTTTTACCGGAAACCTACTATTCGTGGTACACCCTCGAAATTGTCGGGTATGAGAATCTAAATTTCATCTCTGATTCAGATTTGCTATTTTGCCTCTCTCTTGCGCCATCGATTATTCACCGTTAAAAATCGCTTAAATCTTGATAACCTGTATTATAACGCAATAATAGATGCATTAGCCAACCTCAGACACTGTTGTCTTAGCACTGTCGAGAGTATCGCGTTACGCTGATTGGTGGATCACCTACATTATTTGCATACGACATGCTAATCCAGTTTTTCTGGCTCTTCATTGTATGTAAGTGTTATGCAAATCCAAATCATTATTCGATGTTGTAAATCATTTTTTTTTAGTAAAATGGCTTGAATCTTTTCCATCCTCTGAACAATCTCTTGACCGAATTTCCGTTTAAAATGTAAACTTAGAATATACCTTAAAAGAACAAAGCTTAAGGTTAGTTCGTCTAGCCTTTCTGAAGACATTTTTCAAAAAATGTAGAAATCCGATAATGTCCAGATACTTTTGACCTTTTAGATATGTGGATGAGATTTGTTGTTCAATTCTTACATCAAAATGGTAGATAATTGTGAATTTTTCGTAAAACCTTTTAGTGGCAAGAATTACTGTTTCATGACTCAACTGTTCAAGCCTTAAATGCGATGAAGATAAATAAGGTATCGTCGATGAAAATATATGAAAAATGTGCGATGAGGAACATACCCTCAATTTCATTACATTTCAATATATGGGATGAAAATAAAATATCACCATGCTTAAGAAGATTGTTTTAACATTCTTATTGCCTTTTAAGTAAAATAAAAGTATTATATATATTTTGAATTATTTCATCTATTTATCTGCTTCGTGTAAATTATACCAAATATTAAATATTTTTTTAAAAAAATTTGTACATATTACAAAAGGAAGTGTTGAAATTATTCTGAAATTTTTTTTTTGACTGATTATACTACAAAAAAAAAATTCAGAATTTTAAGATGAAGTAAATAAGGTTTTTGTTAATTAAAAGTTTCCGACGTTATTACAGATACGTATAAATATTTAAAATTGATTAAAAGTAGGTGATAATTTATTACTTCAAAACGTTTACTTTTGTTTTTAATGTTTTTAATATGGATATGAAACATTTGCTTTATATCATTTACATGTAATAAATTTTGAGCACAGTTCATAAATAATATCTTTTAGTTGAAATTAACTAGAAAATGGTGAAGGCAGCACACTCGAATACATCTACTTTATTTATTACGCTTCATAAAAAGAAAACTTATGCAAAACCATATCCATTAAATAAATCTATTAATCTACTGAATTTTGCCATTTTGATTGGTAAATAAGTTATCTTCAAAGTTAATATATGGGATACCAGTAGTAGATTTCAGAATTACAGCTGTCTAATTCCATCAGATGAGGGGCCACGCGCATGTCAATTAAAAAGATTTCGGAAAATAAATGTGGTAAATAAATAAGTTAGTTAAAAATACAATCTCTATAACTAATAAAATACTCAGTTAATACTTTAGCTAGTATAATTAGTTTCCTATCTTTTTAGAACGTTTATGGAGTTTTTAGTATATTTAAAATAAAAGTGTTTGCTTAATTATTATAAGTACAAATGTGGCTGTCGCGCAGTCAGGTGTCATACTGAATAAATATATGAATTTTCACAAAGTTACTAAAATAAATAATTAATTAATTTAAAACAAGTCCTTAACATCATGCTATGTTAAAAGTGTATTAAAATATAAAACTGAATTGTCTTGCGAATTAAAACAAAAGCCTTCTAATGCGAAACTGCAAAAGCCTGAATATGTACTGTAATTTACAAAAACAGAGCAGAACATAATGAAGAAAAATAAATAATCTGGTAAAAAAACGCGTTATGCCCTTCCCTACTATACGGAGTGCATTTAATACTTAGAAAAATAATCTTTTCAAAACTATTGAGAATATCATTTTAAACCTATGTCCTGAAAAACTACCATGTCCCTTAACATTATCGTAATAAAGGTTTTTATTTCCATTGGTTGACAAATACAAAATATCATTAAAAAGTAATCAGAGAAAGAAACGGCATGATATACGAGGACAAAAAGAAATTTACAATTAGATTGCAGAGTAATTTAACAAACAGTCGTACCTTTTTTCCCTCTTTAACTCAAATGAGATAGTTCTGGATTTTCTTTGTTTCATTCAAATAAAAATAAAAGTTCTCTCTCTACTAATTGGATTTTCCATGGACAGAAAATGTATCAGCTTCTATTCTGAGAATGGAAGCCATATCAATGTGATTACTGAAGCTTGTCGAATCGAATAAGACCGATCTTGTAAAAAAACTCATTATTTTATCTATATCGTGTTGTAAAAAAATATACAATTAATAAAAACTGATGATGAAATATATCTTCATGACAGCCTGAACGACAGCACTTCATAAGTTTTCTACAATGGCAAATTTTAAATTTCTCTTCGTAATAGAAATAGAATATTTTCGAAATTACTTGAACGCCTCAATTTTTATTGGTATTTTATCAAAATTGATATTTTTATGTGAAAGTAATAATGTGTTCTGACATATCATTATAATTAACAGGAATTGTATTCCATGCCTGCTGAATAAGTTCTCAAATTTGGTTTCAAATAACGATTTCACGAAAATAGAATACTTTCAAATCAAGAATATGCCGTACCCTCACATCCTTGACGCACTAAAAATCCATTTTTCAATTATTACAGAAATTTAAAACTTTTTAACTTTACGTGTACTTAAATTTGAGATAAAAATCGGTGATGTGATTGTGCCTAAATTGCTTTACAGAAGGATTACATCTTCACTGCATTTATATACCTTTATTTAATTTCTTTCATGTTTGTAGCGATGGTAATTTGTAATCCATTTATAATTCAGTTCCAGGAGGCTAAAGTTTTGAAATAATATACACCTATGGATTTTAAAAGTAGTAGTCTGCTTTAATATTTTCATAACTTGATTATCAATTATTAAAATTAAATTAACTTTTTATTTCATATAAATTACTCCAGCTTATTGAAGATTAAGGCAGATGGATTTCAAAGTACCAAAATATTAAAAATAATAAATCACAGATTTAATTTTTTTTAAAAATCGAAATAAAAATAACTTTTTTGTATACCAAAGTGAGTTTTTATGTATTTATTTAATCTATAAAAATTCCTTTTTATCGTTTGTGATAAGCTTACCAATTATGTCATGGCAACTCAACATAAATAGAAGACGTTTTTATTGTAAATAATATAGCGTAATTTTCACAGGTAAACTTAATCAGCATTATATAGTTTTATAATTAGTAAACAGAAGATTTTTCTTCACCATTTTCTGACGTCTTTCCCTAATTTTATATTAATAAAGATGTGTTTTAAAAAACTATTTGTATTATATTTCTATTGTTTATTCCCTATAACCTATGCAAATTTCTCTTACTACATATACACTGAAGTGACAAAAGTCATAGGATGACTGTTAATACCGTGTCGGTCCTCCTTTTGCCCGGCGAAGTGCAACAACTCGACGTGTCATGGAGTCCACAAGTCGTTGAAAGTCCTCTGCAGGAATATTGAGCCATGCTGTCTGTATAGACGTCCATAATTGTGAAAGTGTGGATGGTGCAGGAGTTTGGGCACGAACGGACCTTTCGATGATGTCCCATAAATGCTCGGTAGGATTGCTATCAGGCGATCTAGGTGGCCAGATCATGCGCTGGAATTGTTCGGAATGTTCTTCAAACCAATCGCGAATAGTTCTGGCCCGGTGACATGGCGTATTGTCATCCATAAAAATCCCATCGTTGTGTGGGTACATGAAGTCCATGAATGGCTGCAAGTGATCTGCAAGCAGCTGAACATAACCATTTCCAGTCAATGATCGGTTCAGTTGCACCAGAGGACCGAGTCTATGCCATGTAAAACAGCCCACACCATTATGCAGCCACCACCAGCTTGAACAGTGCCTTGCTGACAGTTTGGGTCCATGGCTTCGTGGGGTCTGCGCCACACTCCAACTCTACCATCAGCTCGTAACAACTGAAATCGTGACTCATCTGAACACTCCACGGTTTTCCACTGGTCTAGGGACCAGTCGATATACTCACGAGCCCAGGAGAGTCGCTGCAGGCGATGTCGTGTTGTCAGTAAAGGCACTCGAGTCGGTCTTCTGCTGTCATAGCCCAAGGAAGACAAATTTCGCCGCACAGTCATATCGGACACGTCCCTCATACGTCCCACATTGATTCCTGCAGTTATTTAACGAAGTGTTGCGTGTCTATTAACATTGACCATTCTACACAGATGTCGGCGGTCTCGGTCGTTAAGTGCAGGTGGTCGCCCACTGCGGTGTCCATGATGGGATGGGATGCCTGAAATTTCATACTCTCGGCATACTCTTGATACTGTGGATCTCGGAATGTTGAATTCACTAACGATATCCGCAATGGAATGGCCCATGCGTCTAGCTCCAGCTAACATTCCACGTTCAAAGTCTGTTAATTCTCGTCGTGCCGCCCTAAATCACGAAAAACCTGTTCACATGAATAACTTGAACACAAATGAAAGCTCTGGAAAACGAACTGCGCATTTATACTTTTTCGCTGCGATACTACTGCCATCTGTATATTTGCATATTGCTATCCCATGACTTTTGTCACTTCAGTGTATAACTGTCATTTATTATAATATTGTTTAACAGGAAAAAATATATGGCTATGCGCTAAGTAATATACATAAAATGTAAATGTTATGAAAATTCTATTGCATTTTTTGGCTGCGGGGAAAACAAGTCAAGAGTGTTTTTTCTTCTTTTTTTCCCTTTATTTCTCGTAATCTCTCTTTCTGCAAATACTTCTCAAAGTAAGACATACACTACCATCTCTATACGGCATTTACAAATGTAATCATAGGCATTTGATATTCAGTTTAAAATATGGTTAAAAGAGCAAAATACAATAATAAAACAAATAAATTCTAAGGAATAAAAATTCTTTAGCATATGGTGATGAATATTTTTATATATGCTCCGTTTTATTCCCGATGCTGGAAGCGTTTTTGTCAACAGACAGACAACAGAGTTGGCAAGTTTTTCCCAACAGTGTCAACTCAATTACTACAGCTCTCTCCCCGAAACTTCCTTTATTGATGTCTCTCTTTTTTTCAATTACAATACTCGCTAATAACCGATGAAAAGAATACAAGTTTTTTAAAAAACTTTTCATTAATGGCATGGACTTTCATTAACATATTTGGTTAAAATTCAAAATATTTCCAATATAGTAACAAAGTTTAGACATAAATAATATATGGAATACAGAAAGCATCTTAAAAATGATTAAGTATATAAAAAGATTAAAGTATAAAATATAAACAGTTAAGTAAAATTAAAGTATATAAAGACTTTCATCTTACATTTTTATGCATCAATTATTTATTAACAAGCGAGTTCTTTCATTTCCATTCATTTTCCTGTCCGTTACTGTAAATCAAGTTCCTTTAACTTCTATCTTCATTGCGTATCTGTGTTATTAATTTGCACTTTATAATAAATTTATTAAATAATAGTATAGATTATTCTGAGATTCCAGAAAATATTATGTTGAATTACATAAGCAGTAACAAAATGAAAGAGAATAAACTTTTTTTGTTCTAAACTAAAGTTCTGGTAATGTTGTTCTTAGGTAATAAAGAACGATGTATACGTCAACCGATAGCATTTATTAGCGGCATAAGTTGACATCACTCACAGAAATGTCAACAATATACATTCGACTACATGACTTTAAAGCATGCACATAACTATTTGCTTGCTTGTTCAAGATATTCTGTTGAGTGTTATATTGAAAAAAAAAAGTGTAAAGGCACTAAGTGTAAAAAGGGACTTTTGAAAATATCAGATATTTTGCTAAAGAGCGTTTTAAATCTGGCTGTGGAAATGTCTTAGAATAATAGTAAATACCCTTTCAAACAACTTTTAGTAAATCTTTATCAGTATCAAAACTCACTTATGAATTTCTAAAGGTTTGAGTTGCAGATTGCAATAAGAGTTAGAAACAAATGAATTCAAAACTAATTGCTTCGAATTAATGTAGTTTAAGGAAGAGAAACAACCCAGCAAATATATATTGATATACATGTTTTTCATTCATTGTAAGCTAAGAGTGTTTGACAGATGATTGGATTCGGAGAATTTTTACTCTGGTTTAAAAATTCCAGCTTTTGGATTTAATTGACAGCTTTTAGATTTGATTTTCAATACTAATAATTGACAGCTTTTGGATTTAATTTTCAATTTTCAGATCATTAGGCACGACACTATTTTTCATGTAACATGACGCATTCTTCATGATACGAATAATTTTATATATAGAATTAGAATTTTTCTCAATATTTTGTGGCAAGTTATTGATTTTGGTTTTGTAAATTAAAAAAAGAAGAAGAGAGATACCTTTTTTATCGCAGGATTTAATAAGATCGGAGGTAAGGGAGGATAACCTTTTGTTTCGAAAACTGGTAAAAGAAATGCACGACATGCTCATAGTTGTTATGATTCCTGATTAGAAAAATGTTGTATCTTCTATTGTTCAAACATGTGAATCAATAACTTTGCAAAATTGAATAGTTCAAAACCAACGGACTTGCTGTGGAAGGGATAAGAAAATCAGTAAGAATGTTGTATATAGTTCTTCTGAGAGCTTAAAAGTACAAAGGTTCATATTCCAATATCATATAATTTATATTACTGTTATTAGCCATTCTTTTGATTATCTGCAATAAGAGAGTTTTATTAAAATGCTTTTCATATTTCCTTCGGTATGTATTTAATATCTCCTTTCAAACTGACCCACTCCGAAGTCACAAACAGCGATTTCAGATTACACAGGTTAGAAAAGAAAAAATTTATTTAATTACCCCACCTCAGAAATTTGATGAGATTTTTTTCAAAAATCATGTACGAATCTCTCTTTTTTTTTTCTGTGAACACTTATTCTTCAGAATAATAGGAATTTCCAAGATTTTTTTTAACAAAATTACATTCTAGATAGAGATTCTGACATCCAAAAGTAGATACTATTCTTAAACTTAACATTAAACAATTTTTAGAATAAACCATACAGGCTTTTTAAAAATATATAAACCTCATGAATGATGCTCTTTAATCTTCGGTAATCCAAAATATAATGATATGGGTTACATAAGTGAATGTTCAGACTCTAAGAAGACATGACAAGAAGAAAAAGCACAACATTGTGGATTTTTTTTTATTAATAACGTTTAAGAAAACTGATAAGTAAATAATAAATATTTGAGAGTATTTTAAATTTTATTTTTGAAAGATTGTAAATTAGACACTCGTTTAAGCCCTAAAATCGCTGTTTTCGAGAAACTAAAGGTCATGGTGCGCATTAATATGCCTTTATAAACCGCGAAAAGAGTACTTTGTGTTCCTGGGATTGCTACTTCATATATGGATGATATGTTGTCTTAATAGGCTAGGCATAAGTGCTTTTAACGCAGAATTATTCATTGTTTTTATTAATAAGGGAAATTTATATCTTTCAGCGGCTTTTAAAGGTTCTACGTTTAATCATGGTTAAAACTCAAGCGACACGCTCACTACATAGATGCAAAAGACAGGAAAAGTATGCTTTTCGTATAAAAAGTATGCTTTTTGTATAAAAACTTGAAATAAGCTTTTCAAGTTTTTATAAGATTGAGAAGAAAATTTTGCCAAATTCTATATGAATAAATATTTATTTTAGGCGTGTGATTTTCACCTGATACTGTATCTTAACATTGGAAACTAAATTACAGAAATTAAACCCTGAGAAATCGAAGAAAGTCAGATGCTCACGCAATTCTGAAAATAAAGTGCTTTTGTTGGAATTTATAAGGATAGAAAATAATAAATTAAAAAAAGAAATAATTAAATCAATTACATATATATTTATAGACTTTACAGGTATTTTTTTCCCACAAATACGACAATTAAATAACAAATAATAAGGCCATTTCCATCTCAGTTCCTTAAAAAATGTGACGCTTTATAAATCCCCTTGGAACATCAAGAAAGAATATGACTTAAGTCAGAAAGATCTTTCGCCAAAAATAAACCAATATGATCATCAGCCTTTTATAAGTCTTGAAGCATGA
Source organism: Argiope argentata (assembly GCA_026289955.1). Taxonomy (NCBI): domain Eukaryota; kingdom Metazoa; phylum Arthropoda; class Arachnida; order Araneae; family Araneidae; genus Argiope; species Argiope argentata. The sequence continues at coordinate 6,073,170 of JAOUZG010004146.1, read as the reverse complement.
TAAAAATTACTAAATAAACTTTTATGTTTATTTTATACAAAATAAATCTACAGGTTATTTTCTTTTTACATTCTTTGACATCTTTGTCAATGATTCTGATGTCATTAAATTCATTAAATCCTCAGCACTACCACAAAATCAAAAATTGCGTTTAATGCTATGAGTGAACTTTCAGGACAAATCAAAATTTCTATGTTAAATCTACTCGCAAACATTTCGAGTTCTTTCAACGGTCCGTTTAAGAGGAAATAATTGCTTAGTGACATTTATATAAAGCCAACGCAGACGTTAAAATATATCAAGCATTTTTAAGCGCTTGCAATCAAACCAATAATGCAGTTAAATGGAGTCGGAAATTGTTATTAAGTTGATATAAATAAATCGAAAAGAATTCCACATATTAAAAGTTCTTAATAGATTGACTGATGAACTTAACAAGATATACGTTCTATGATGATTTTTAGCGGTTTGATGGAAACATATTTTAAAGATTTAAGCGTTGAGTGGCTATCTACAAGAATTAGGCAACCTTTTGCAGTGCAATATCTGATACTTCAGAAATGATTCAAGTTTCCACAGTAAAAATGGGGTTGACTGGATAAGTTCTAATTGCAAATTTTTGAAAAGAGAGAGAGAGAAAAAAACAGCAATTGAAGTGAGTTAGAGTGTTTTGGAAATATAAGTAGCTGTAATAAAGTGATTAAGAAAGAAATTCCGAACGCATTCTTTAAAATAATTATTGATCACAATCAAAGGAATATTTTTATCGAGAAATTTTAAATTCGAAAGAAAGATTTTGAAATGATTCTAGTTAGCCAAGAGGAATTCAGATAAGGTGATAATTTCATTGAAAGATGTGTTAGTTTTTGAGAATAAACGAACTTTATTTTATTTTATTAATTTATTTGTCTTTGGTACTTAATTGAATTTCCAGATTATTGAGGGAATACTTTTTTCATAAGAGGGAAATTTAGCTATTTTCTTAATGAACAATTAGGAAGCCAGTTGCTTGATATTTTTAAAAAACTTTCTGTGAAATAATTTTTAGAGAGACAATGTTCGAAGTCCATTTTGGGAGATCTAAAGAAATACTCAGAGCTATTGCTTGAATAGCGTTACATGCTAATTGCGTCTCTGAAAACTTATTGACTATATTGAAGCTGTATTAAATATGTTGAAAATACTATTATTTGTCATTTCCATAACATCTTTAGTCTGGAGAGGATTTTTTTTTGAAGCAAATACCTTGAGGCCATTTATCTTTTTCCACGATTTCTGAAAATTGCAGCATTATTAAGTTTTGATTCTTTTTAGAACTAGTGGGAGTGATCTCCAAAAATTTATTTAGATACTCTCTAACAAACTTGCAACACCAGAGAACTCTTTATATGGCACTGGCGTACACTAATTACGAAATATTTTTGACGTGAATCTAGCATTTTTACTTAACCTATCGGGTCACCTTTGGTGATTAAGCCTTGACAGGCGGTTAATAATATCCGCAAATCGAATTTTTGCTTTAGATGCTTTTTTAAATCAATCTATTGAAACAAAACTTTGACACAGAGCTGCAGTAATTTTCACAAAATCTTAAACCTAATTTTATATATTTTCCTTCCTTTTTTGACCTATCATGTTTACATATTTCTGAAAGTACAAACCGACAAACAGTCAACACGTAGTTGGTTTTGACTCAAAATTTGACAGATGTCAATACTATAGATGTGAAATATGTGTATCCAATATTATCTATCTTGCTATCTTCATTTTACAATTATCCTTTCAAATTTTATTTAAATAACCAGACAGACACTCTTTCTCTGCAAAAAAGGTAACTCAAAATTTGATAGAAATCGGTAAATTTCGTATTAAAATTGTATACCGACTTTCAACCGTCTAGCTCTTAGCGTTTTTGAGTTATCTTTGTCACAGACAGATGGACATTTTCTAAAAATGTGTTTTTCAAACTCATGGAGATTTCAAACGTGGAGATTCATCAAAATCGGAAGTAAAAATTTTTTGACGATTATTATACCTTCTCTATATTACGTACATGGGAAAGTAAAAATTTATACCAAGATTTTTAATCGATTTCCTCGATACCATTCAGAAATATAATTAACCGCATTGGAATAATTTGATTTTGAAGACTAATGAAGAGATACCTGGTCTCCCCAGTCGTTGAAGGATTTCGAACATTAAATTCAAGCATTTGTCATTTTCGGATTCACTGGGACCAAAATTGTGACAATTAAAGGCCCATGCAATTGATACACATTTCAGTAGCTTGGCATGGGCCTTCGTGGTTTTTACCACATAAATGACAAATTTGTTTTTCGCGAATTCCACTTAGATGCAAGAAACTGACATTTCATGCTTTGTATTTTCTTCATAAATTTCTGCAAATTCTGATTTGCAAACCAAATCTATATGAATTTCAGCAAGGCAGTACCGAGTATTGTGATGAGAACAGGGGAAGAGATTCCAGTTGAGCTGAATTTTACAAATCTTCTAATTTCAATATAGTAACTAAGTGTTAGATCTTTAGTCAATTCTTCAAGTAAAGCTTCAGTAAGAATATCAAAGATAGGGAAATTAGGAATCACATTTTCCGAAATTACACATGTTGAAAAGGAGGTATCAAGGAATTTATTCAAACTTAAGATTTGGATAGCACACTCAGGATCAAATGATGTGGAGATATTTCTTAGTTTTGTGAATTTCCTACTCGAAATATTATTGTACAAATGGTTTGTTGTTTAATGTAGCTTTGGATAAGACGTTGGGTTTGTATAAAGGATTTGGATGTTACAACACTGTGGTACAAAATAAAGTTAGATCAATTAGAATGATGGGTTCATTTGTGGATTTTAAACTCTTGAAAAAGTTTTTTTTAGAGCTCAAGTGCATTTTCATACAATTCGAATTTGTTGGGGGAATTATTGTCCAAAGAATCAGAAACGGTAAAAATCGAGTTACTCACTTTCTGCGATTGCAGCTTTTCAGAAAACAATAAGAAATTAGTGCAGATAATCTTACCTCTTCTTTGAAAATAAAGCGAAAAAAGCCTAAAAAATCACGTTTATTCACAAAGTAATTGGAAAACTATAATTGAAGAGCATACAGCAAGTAGTCTACCTGAAATCATCTTTGCTATCTTATAAATGTTGAAAATTTTTATGGTATCCCAAATAAAAAGTTGATTGTCTGTTGTGCTGTCTTTTCATGGATATGCGAACACAATGTTTCAAAAACACAACAACAAAAATAAATGAAATTTGATATGCACTTTTCATATTAAAATAGTAAATCTTCATTGAATTTTTGATCTAATCAGCCAAAGAGCAAAAATCTAAATATCTACCCATTTCTCTTTTACTGCATTTAGAAGCTAAACATGAAGTTCACTATATTGTGTTATATAAGAAACTTGAAGGGAAAATTGTCGCTGGTTGCAACTACTGTTTCATAGAAAGTATGAGATAATCTATTTGTATGAAAGTGCGGTAGATTTCTCGGGAAGTCATGAAAACATCATGCCAAATACTCCATCTCATTTGATATAGCAGGTTAATCTGCTACTTTCTTTCTAACAATGGCTCTTTGATAACTACTGAAGAAAAAAATTCTTCTGGGTTGGAATTCTCCTCGTTGAATTTTATTTTATAGGAAATAAATAACGAGTTGAAAGCTTCAAATAAATAATATATTCACACTTTTGAAGACAATTATATAGTAAAAGAATAGAAGGTTCAAAATCCTATTCTGATGATGCTCAATTTCTATCTGCACAAAATATTGTACAATACCTCTACGATGTTGTTTGATATTCCTGAACATGAATATAAACAGTGAGGGATATAACGATAAAGGTTTCTCGATATTATGACTACCTTACCGTATCGTGAAGTTATCGCAACAATATTGTTGGCATTTTTACTAACAGTAATGCAAGCTGGCATGATGGTGCCTTCATGAGACCATATTATGGAAGTTGGAAGATGCACAGGTATTGTGGTATTGTTCTCATCACCATAGTTTTAAATTATGATGCCCATCCTTAAACAGCCTTCTTGAAATAAAATGAGAAACTAAATTTTTTAACAAATTGAATGAGTTGATTTTAAAGACATAATTTAACTTTCAATAGCTGCAAATATTTTTGCTGCTATATTTTCCATGATTTATCATTTCGAGTGAGACCCCTCTGGGGATCTTTTACAGGATATAATGTTGTCTTGAAAGATATAATAAATAAATAGATTGGTTGAAAAATGTTTTTACTAATTTATACTGCATGACAAAACAGGCTTTGCCAGATAAATAGTTAAAGAAAAAACCAAGTCAACTTAAGTGAATTGGTTTGGCAATGCTGATATTTGTTGACAGAAAATGACTGTGAAAGATCCGAGAGAAATTGTTAAGCATATAAATTCTCGAAATGCCAAAATATTGGCTGTTTTTATTATTATTGGCTTTATCGGCTATCATGGAATACTTCACTTAACATCAGGTAAAGCAGAATTTTTAATTAAAATTATGCTTCTTGCATTCCTGTCTGATCTGGGCAGCACTGCTTTGTTTACCTTTTTTGTGGGAGAGATGGAGACCCGCTTCAACTCGAATAATCATATATCTGTTCTGTTCGCAGGCATTAAATTTTATTTGAAAAAAAAAAAAACGTTCGTTTGGTATGAAGTTTATGCAATTCAAATTATTCACAATGTGCGTATTTTTTTAGAAAAAATCGGGGATGTAATTTGCAATTTATGAGTTTTGGTTTATTTTCTGTTTGATTTTATTATGCCTGTTAAGGAATCGATAAAAACAGCTTTACAAAATTTATTAACTTTCATTTGATTTGTAGTTACCGTCAAGTTTTGATTTCTTGTGTTCCTAAATTATTCTAGTTTGAGTCAGTTTAGAACTAATTGGAAAAGCTGGTTGCATCATTTGTTTAGCATTTAAATTATTGGATATCATTTTAGTAATTAACCAGTTTCGCTTTGAAACAGGTTATTCAAATAGTTATAATGAAACCAAAACAATAAAATATTTTTGTGTCTTTTAATATATTTTTCTGCACTCTGTGCAATACTAGTGCACATCTGTTGAATTGTTGGCAATTATTGCTCTTAATTGTTGCTAAACTATTTTAACAATAATAATTACTTTTGTATTCTTTTATTGGTGTAGCACAACTTTGTTCTATTACTTGAAATAGTAAATTTTAAAGTGATTTGAGTCCCGAATAACATTCTTGGATGTAATATGTTTATATCTTATATACACACGCACACTAAATGTGCTATTCATATGTGAAATGTGATTGATATATATATATATATACCCTCTAAATCTAGAGACCAAATTATATATATATTACAACACACATGAGACATTCAATTGTAAGAATGTGAAACAACTTATTAATTATCTTCTAATTAAAATGTTAAATGTGATATATTTTGATTTCAGAATCATAGAATTATTGCTTATTTGTAATTTTCTCAAAATTTAGTTGTTTGCATGCAACTTTTATATTTTATAAATTTTATGATTACTGTGCCCTTAAATTCTTGGAATGCTGTCTTGATCTATTGCTTTTAATTAGTCTATTTTTATTTTTTCATAGCCTAGTTTTAAAAAGGAACATGAATAATTATATCTTTTCAAAAGTGTATTTATTTTAAAAGTTTTTAATAAATATATTTTTTAGATGCTCCTTATCCTTTTTACTGGAATGAATAATAACAGTTTGCAAATCTAAGACTTTAAAAAAGATTGAAATGATGAAAATTGTGTAATTTGTTCTTCTCTCTATATCATGCATAGTAATTATTTAAATATACAGTTTGTCTTCTCTTATTATTGCCCATTAGTTATTTTATATTCTATTAGAGATATGCATATAGTTCCAGTTGGTAAAATGCTTCAATGTTTGGTGAAATTATATTTAATATTGTTTTGATCAATAAATATATATCTGAAAAAGTTATGGATTATAATTTATTATTGCTTAGACTTTTTGTATTATACTTTGTTTCTTTCTTAATTTTTGAAATTTTTTTCTAAAGCTAAGCTACAATGTTAGTTTATAAATAAATATGTTGAACAAGCAAAAAAAAAAAAAAGCATATTTAATTTCTATATTATATCTTTGGTTTAAGAATTTAAAAAATTGAAATTGATTTTTGAAATTGTTTCTTATTGTTGGTTTATTTCATGAAAAGAGATTGCAAAGAATGCTGAACCGCTATGCTGTTGCTGATAAGCTATAGTTTGAAATTTGTTATGTAAAAATTTCTCTTAGCACTTATCTATAAAAAAATGGGGGGGGGGGGGAAGAAAAGGAGATTAGTATATGTACTAATTTCAGATAGATACCCGAGTCAAAACTATTTTTTGTCGTGCATGGTAATTTTTTTTTACAGTGATTTAATTAGAAAATATTCCACTTGTTTTATCTGTTTGGCTATATTTTTGCCTTTATGATGACAGGTTTAAAAGTCAAAAGAGTTTTTTAAAGAATTATTTTTACTTTTATGTAAATTTTGAATTTTCGGTAAATTTCTGGGTAAAAGTGAAGTTTAGTGTGACCCTTGCTGCATCCAGGTTGCCAAGTCGCCAATAAAGCTGGTGTATAAAGTAAATAAACACTTCTGAGGAATAATTACTGTTACCACTTTACACAATATAATTATGATTTTTTACTGATAAGTATTATTTTTTTTCAGACTGGCACAGCCAGTCTGTTGGCTGTAGAGCACAAATTAGAGCATGTGATACCTTTGACATCTGTAGAAAGTACCAGGCAGAATTTTTTAACTTAAAAAAAAAACATTCTATAGCTTCACTAGCAGCAGGAGCAGGAACCTAGTATCTTTGCTAGCACATTGAGCATAAAGACTTTGTGGATAACAGAAACAGTACATAATGAAACGAAGAGAAATAATGGAGGAAGAAGCAATCAAATGATTCTCCATACAAAATTTCAAACAAGTATCCTTTCCTAACTTCATCACTTAACTTAAATTATATATTCCACTCATTCTTCATCCATTCTGCAGGTTCAAAATATTGTCTTCAATTTCATTTACCTGACAACTATTCTTGCACAATTACCGATATAAATTATTAAGAAAACCAACCATTACAGGGAAAAAAAAAAAAAAAACAGAACTGTGAAGAATTTCATTGCATCTGGATTCCATTTCGTAAAATGTGAATTCAGACGTTAAACGTATACTGGCAATTAAAAATTGTAAACGAATAATGATTTTCTGTTTGTGTTCACATTAAAAATAAAATATCAGAGTCTTAATAGTTGTAAAAAAAAAAAAAAAAAAAAAAAAAAAAAAACTTTTATTATAATAAAGAGCAAAAACAAAATCTTTAATCAATATTTTTTATTATTTTTAATTTAGCATTTTTCATAAAATAGTTGTAGTTCATGTTCAATTCAAACATTGTTAAAAGTAGTTAGCAAAACAGCATTAGGATTGTTAGAAGAGTGTTCTGTTGGGCTGCCATATTAGCCGCAAACTCGGGTGCACACTAACTTCACGTTAACTGATTTTTGAATGAAAAAATTGCATTTTTGATTTATTCTTGTATTTAGAAATAAGTAGCATGTAATTTTCTGATCCTGTTAGTTGTATTTAGTAAATTATTGTTAAAATTTTAAAACATAAAAATAAAGTTTCATACTGTTTTATTCCTAAAATTGACTATAGTTTAATTTAAATTGGAAAAGGGATTGTACATATTTATTTTAAAAACAATTAGGAAAAGTAAAAATTAGTGTATACATAAATAATAGAGTTTTTATGCAACTAGTTTGATAAAAAAAATTGCTGTGTAAAATTTTTTATTACAAAAGTAATTAATATTCAAAACGAAATTATAATCAATAATTGAAAGGCTTCAATTAAAAGCCTTTAACCTTTTACCATTAATCTTTAAAAAAAGTTATTTACATTTAAGATTATTGAAATAATTAATTCTTGGCCAGGTGTACTGCCAATTAGTTCCAATAATAGTAACACAAGTATTAACCTGCAGATTCTAAAAAAATTATAAACTAGAAAGCAGTCACTTAAATGAAAAAGAAGCCTTCCATTTAGATGAAAAAATATTTTTAAAAAATGAAGAATAAAATATTGTTGCCAATGATGAAATTTTGCATCATAGGAGAAATATTTGAAATCTTGTTTGCCTGTTGATGGCTGGTTTTGTGGCTTCCTAGATGTAATTATTGTTTATGTTTAGAAATATTAATATTTTTGCTTCTTTTTATTTTATTCCTTAATAAGTAATTGCATTTCTCTAGTTTCCTTGCTGATGCGAAATCTTTTACAATCTCAAACACCAGTGTAAATTAATTGCTAAAAGTAGTAAAATGTTCATGGTCCTGTAAAAAACCAATTCATCTAATTAGAGATTTTCTTTAACTAAAATGACTAAGAAAGTAGCATTCCTGAAAATATTAAAAAATGATTATATATTTAAAAAATTTCAAAATAATAGTAATACCTTCTCATGCAAAGTATTTATATAAATATTGATTCGACATAACACAATAGGGGATAATTTCAATTTGCAGGTGATTCGTTAAGAACTCTTTTGAGGCTGGGACTTGAGCAGCAAAATATGTCTAAAACAGCGATTTTCAACGCTTCATAACTTGATCATATTTTCTCACTGAAGAATAGATTTTTTAAAAATTTAAAATATTAGTGTCAAAAATATTTTGCAAAATATAATTTAGTAAACTCTATTAAAAGTTGGATTTTATATCTTTTTGAAAAATGTAATTATTTACTTGGATAATAAAAATATAATTCTTGTCATTTAAAGCATTTTTCCAAATGGAACTATACCTTCAATGGTTTAGAAATTAGCTGTTTGGCAACAATGAGGGTGGGCATTTTGTGTATCATAAAAATGTAGTCACATAACTTATTCTTCACATTTTTAGGAATTGATTCTTGCAAATGGTTACTGAGTGATGGACGTTTTCAAGGTTTTAGAGTTTGGCAGCCATATGGCTGTATGATGCATTCATATTCTTCTAGGTGAGTGAAATTATCATTAGTGAATGATTTTTAGAGCTTTTTAAGAAGAAGAATATATTATCTTATAAATACACTGTCCTATTTATTATAAGAAAGGAACTATGTTGAGTAAACAAAAATAATGCAACAATATTAATTCAATGAAATATAAAATTTATTTATTATGTATCCAATTGCTTAAGTTTTGGATATTGTTCAGCAGTACTACTTTGTTGCATATATGTTTCTGCTGTAGTCATTGTAAGATGGGAATGAGGATGAAACTGCTTCCGATCATGTCTGATACATACTGAACTGATGAAAGTGATGATGATAAAAGTCTTTTCACAATCCATATGTATTATACGCTAATGTACTTGGCACAGGAATTGATCTTATTACTTATTCTCAAATGGGCTCAATCAAATGTTAACAAATGATCTTGCATATCTTTCAGACCCCTTCATTAAAAGTTTTTACAATTGAATTTAATTTGGTGCTCAGCTAATTAATGGGATTGTAAAATTTATTGGAAATTGTGTGGTGAAGAAAGTTGCCATGTCATGTAAAATTCTATACAGCTTGCAGAAAATATTGCAAACAAAATCAAAATTCTATCATCAAACTGAAAGTTTAATTAAACAAAATTAAGCTTTATTACCAATAGATAGGTAATTGATTTGGTTTGCATCGGCAAAACATGAAATCTGCCATTTCAAACAAAATAAAATAATGAATTTCATGAAATAATTAGAAATTCTATGAAATAATGATAATTCATGATCAGTTATGTCTTGAAATAACTGAAGTATACACTGAAATGATAACATACACGCATTTTAATTTTCTTGAAGAGTAATTTTGTATGGACTGTTCCCATTTTTATTTATATATATTAGTCTTAATCAACAATTGGATGTCGTTTTTAGTTTAATAGCCAAAAAAGTTGGTATCCTGGGAAAATAAACTGGTTGCCAAAAGTGACTTGTAAATAAATGTATAAACACAACCGAAGAAGGTTTTTAATTTCGTAGTTGCTGAAATACTGTTTTAATTTTCCTTTAAAACATCTTTTTATTAATCAAATTCATTTTGTTAATTCCATCTGTATAACTGAAGCTTTAGCAATGATCTTTCAAGTTGTTTATAACCTCTCAGTCTGACCAATTTTTTAAAATTTTGTTGACAGTAAGTTTCTCTGTCCTTCAAGCCTTAAAATGCTTATCTTTCAAATCATTGGAAGTTTTTGATAAATAAGAAAGTTCTAATTAGAGTAAAACTAAATGAAAAGATCGTATTAATTTGGTCTTGGAGCATTCAAATATTTCTTAGAATGAAAAGGCAGATTCCCTAAGAAAAAATAAAAATTTAATGGAGTTGAACTCATTGAATAAATTATCATTGAAGATCCTATCACTTATTACAAGAAAATAGCACTTTTTATTATGTAACAAGCTTTCCAAAATAGCAAGCATATAAAAATTCTGGGAGATACTTATTCCTTTTATCCCATTCTGGCCAAAAATAAATAAATAAATAAGTGAGAGGTAGTAATGACAACAAGTCTTAGTCAAGTTTTTAATACTTCAGACCTATTAATTAAATTTGGAATGTATTTAATCAATATGAAAACAACCGTTATTGCCTTTTCTGTTACAAAATAATAATAATATTATATTACGTTTTAATAGTTGTGTGGCTAAATAGTAGAAACTTGAAGATTTATTTTGAACTTCCATTTATTTCATCACAGAAGATATAATTTACGTACAAGGAGCAATTATAAAACTGACATCCACTTACATTTCAATGCAAGTGCAAAAGGGGCTAAAAAATTTCTCTCGGTGATTTTATAATTAGATTATGACAGGGATTTCTTTGACACATGCAGCCTTAGGAAAGGCAAATTTAGATATCATTAAAAGAATGAGCTTAAATATTTAAGGATTTCTATCCATTCAATCAGAACATAAGGAGATGCTCAGATAGCAATTTTATAGAGCGTATGTTGCATTAATTAATTAAAAAGTGGCAATGGGTCAGGAAATAAGAGAACATTTTAGCAAGAAGTTAATATGGGTCAAATTAAGATAAAAATTTGAATTTAATTATAATTTAAATTAGATTTAAAAATATCATTACACACATACACACTCATATGTATATATACTGTTGAAATTGTCTTTTTATCCTTTAGGTTGCATCATTCTGATATTTTTTATCTTTGTAAAATTACTTTCTTAACAATGCCATTATTAGCCTTAAAATTCCAAGTCCCCCCCTGTCCAATTATATGTGGTCAAACTCTTGAATAAGAGCTCAAATTTTTTCAAGCACTAAAAATGTTTTATCCAGATATTTTACAGCAGTAGTAATTAAAGGATTGAGGTTTAAACCTTGTATGTATTAAATATAGAAGACTGGGCAACATGCAAATATATGTTTTATTTTTTTCTATATCTATGCATATGTGCAGAACAAATATATTTTAACAAAGTTTTGAGTACAGTGGCTAGTATATTCATAGAGTAAACTTTGCAACAAAATGTTTGCTAACTTTTTCCTTTAACTGAGAAAATTAAATTTTACTTATATGTATGACCTAGTGTAAATAAAAAGTAATTTCAACTCTAGTGAAAACAAATTATTGTTCTTATTTATTTCTAGCGATTGATACATTTTGATTTTTCAACTAATGAAATTTTTATGTTTTAATTTCATAATAAAATCTTGTAACTCTTGTAGAAATTCTAATGAGTATATTTACAATAATTTTTTTTTTGTGTATGAATGCTGACTTCCTTTGCAATAAATTAATAAATAAATAAAAATAAAAATTATATTTATTAATATTGGCATTTAATGCAATTCCTGATTGTTATATTGCTTCTAAAACCATTTATCAAAAACACAATTGAGGTGATAATAATTTTTAAATTCTTTGTAATGGAATTTGAAATTGGAGGATAAAAGTACTTTTAATACTATTATGATGATTTCAGACAATAATATGTTTATAATTTGCAACATTGAAGGCTGTTTTGTTCATAAAAAGGTTAAATGAGAAAACTACTTATATTCACCTGAACCGATAAATAATCTTTTTTAAAAGTGATTAATAAATAAGTAGAGCAACATGCATATTTTTGAATATGAAGTAAAACAGCATATTGCCTTACAGAATAATCAAACAATAAAATTATTTCAATTTTTTATATTTTGTAATCATATTAGTGATGTTTTTGAATTGTACCTCAATGTCTAAGAACAGTTATTCAATCTTGATATCATTCTGGAATATCTTAAAATAATTATAATGATTTCTTTTGTTGAGTTTAAAAGGGTTTCATTTATAAGTTATTTAAATTCAGATGATTTCTTGAAATTTCCTTCAGTTAAATTTTTATGCATGTGACTTATCTTTATAAAAAATGCATATTACTGTCTAATAAATCCATTTTATCTGCATTTTTAAAACTTATTTACTAGTCACTTGATTCAGGCATCCCCTAACTTCTGATTTGTGTGGCTCTCTTAATTTTCCTCATTTCTCAGTATTTAATTTTTGTATTTACAACATTTCAACGTTAAGCTGCATTTTAAATGAGTGTCCTACTACTGAAGAAAAAACTTACTCAACTAGATTTTGTTAAAAAATCTCTGCTTAAAGGTATACAAGTCCTGAATGCTTTTACTCAATTCCACTTTTCATCCTTTAGAATTCTTTAGGGAGCATGTCAGACATGTTTTTGGATATGGTTTTAACAAAGAATTTTTTTAAAGTTACAAAAGGCAAACATTCTACTTAACCTTAAAAAAAACCCCCATACAACTGTTATCTAAAAGTATCGCATATGCATGCTCGCATCCACATGAGAGAAAGAGAAGGTAAGAAAGAGATATTCTTGTGAAATAGTCTTCTTGAATTAATATTGGCTTTTTTTGTGCTTCTGTGTATCTATATTCACATTTTTTTACACTTTATTATTTATTTCAGTGATTCTCAAATGTGTCTACAATATATTGCTTACTGGGGTGGGAAAACACATGTTGTCTTTATTGGAGATTCTCGCATTCGCCAACTGTATTATGGTTTTGCATCTTTAATCAACCCCAAATATGTAATTGAAGATAATATTGCTCACCATAATATACATTATAGTGATAAAGAATTAAAAGTTTATGTTGTAAGTATAATTGACCTTAATCCTTAGTTAAAGACTATTTAATTGTTATTGTAACTGATTTAAAAATTGTTTTTGAGACTTGAAATCTTATAACCTATATTAAAAAAATTATATGATTTATCTGTTTTTATATATTTAATGCCAGTGTAAAAACGAGCATTTTAACAGTTGTATGTTTTGAAAAAGGATATACATCAATCAATTGTTCAGAATAGAATAAATTTTTGAGCTATAAAAATTGCATTTTATTTAAAATTAATGTACTGTTATATATACAGTAACACCTCTCTAAGCAGCCATTTCGCGGCTCAGAGAGGGTCGCAGGTTTGATGGGTTTTCATTACAATTGAAGATAATTGCTATGATATATAACAGAAAGAAGTCTAACGCGTTTGAAATGAAGTTTGATACTCATGTAAACAGAAAATAGTACTTTATTTAATCTGTTTCTTTTACATTTTATTATAAAGACGATATAAGTTGACCCCTTTTTAAATTTATATGTTTCTTAGGAACAACCATGTTTTCAAGTTGGTCTTTCAATTTTAAAAGTAAATCTAACCATTAAAAAAAAACCCACTTACAGTCGATAGACTTGTGAACTATAAAAGGCATTACTCCCAACCTTAACTTTCATCAAAACTCTTTACTGCTGTTTTATGCTGGAAGGATTCGGTATAGTTCTCTTTCCCAGCAGGTTTCGAGATTTCTGCTAATTGATCTTCTGCCGATTATCGGGGGACATCTAATGTCGATATACTCTTCTTCATTCGTTTGACGCTAAGAAATTTGAAGTCTTCATTTTCTTTTAAAATCAAATCTTTTTCTTTAATGATTTTGTTGTTTTGCGGTCTTTCACAGTTAAATAATTTTGTTAACTTTCTCCCCAATTTGCTATTTTCATATTGATGCAGAACATGAATTCACTGCTCGAAATCTATAAAAACTATGCTTCAACATCATTTCAACTCAGATCAATCACCAACTAATAAAAAAAGCGTGAATGACGTTTTGATCCTAAATTATGGGAATAGCTAGCAGCCAATAGAAAGCAAGAAGTAAAATAACCTTTTTTAACCTGTCCTCAAACCTTTCGGTTCATAGTTAGAAATAGTAAGTGATTACATTTTCCAGAAAACATGGTGGCCGTTCAGAGCGGGTTAAGTGGTGTCTGCTAGGGGTTATTATAACAATAAGTTTATGGGCCTAAAAATCCGTGCCACGAAAATTTGGCCATTAAGAGAGGTGACCGGTATAAAAGAGTGCCCATTCGTAGAGGTTTCACTGTGCGTGTGTATTGTAAATTTTTGTTTGTAAAAATGGATTCAGCCAAAAATGGCAGCTAGGTATTCAGTTACTAAATATAAATTACTTTTTATTTTAATGCTTGTCAAAATCTAGAAATTAATGTGAAAAAAGAAAAAAAGATTTATTTGAAAGAGGTTTTGATGCGAAATGTCCAGTATCATTATTTAGACTTATTTATCCCTTGTTTTTTTTTAGTTTAAAGTGTTGAAGGTTTTAAAAAATTGGACTTTATCATTTAATAATATAATTTCATACTTTCAGTAAGTTTTTTAAAAAAATTCTTATTTGTTGTTTAATTTCAAATTTGGTTCTGCAGGATTTCATATGGGCTCCAATGGTCAATCAGACTATGTTTGACATATATAAGCCTTGGATACAAGATATCAATACCAGACCATCTCTTATTGTAACTGGTAGTGGTGTGTGGGCTATAAAGATAAGCAATGCCAGCATGGATATGTATGCAAGTTATCAAAGAAATCTTTCTCATCTAGTTCCAATGTTAAATAGCTTGACTCCAAACACTAAAGTTTTATGGGTTTTACAAGACCCAGTTGTGACAGAAAAGCTACATCCATCTAGAAAAATGATAACAAACGAACAAATTGATTTGTATAACAAAGCAGCTATGGAAGTTATGTGAGTAGATTACTGCTTCTTAATAAAATTATGTACATATTTTATGATATAATCATATGATATACTGAATACCATGAAGCTAGAAGAGTTAGCTGTTTTTTGTAGTTTTAGAATGTAATTTCCTCAAATGTCAGATGGACTGAAGTGGTATTTTGCTCCATTTCCTGAATCAACAAGAGATAGAAAAACATTCATTGTGAATGCTTAATTATTTGAATATTTTCATTTTGTTATTAATACTGTTTGTACTAATAATTCAATATTAATAACTATTGACAAACTATTTTGTTTGGCTGTGATATGTATAATGTTAGATATGAAGTTATGTGAAAACCAGTCAATGATTACTAATAATGTATTGCGAATTTTTGGTTTCAATTACTGTTTTGTGTTCAGTTCTATAGAAAACAATATGTTTTATAAATTCTATATTGCCTAAACATATTTTTATATTAACCTGAGTTTTTTAATACATTTCAAAAGGCAAGTAAATTATAAAGTACTGTTATCTTCTATACAAAATCATATTTCATTCACAGTCTGATTTAAAGAGAAATTGATTTTAAATTAATTTCTGATGCTACCTTATAAAATTTGAGTCCTTAGTTTTCATTTTTAAGAATCTCATTTTGTTTATTTTTTAACAATTTAAATTAAATTTTTATGAATCTAGGTTTTATTACAAGCATTGTTTATTATCTCAATAAAATTGTATATTACCTGACAGATTAAGAATAAATCTGTGAAAATACAGACTTGTTCATTGAAAAATTTAAACTATTGATTAAAATACATTTATTCTGTTTATTTTCTATCATAAATGAAAATATTAATTTTTAAACCTGATTCTCCTATTGATACTAAATTCTGTTATCATTGATTCAAGAATGTTATTTTATCATGGGTATTTCTCAATCAATTCTTTGTTGAAAATTGATTGAATTTTTATGATTATAAAACAATTTAGTTCTTTCTTTATTTTATTGTAGACTCTTCATTTAATATTTTCTTCTTGGAACTATTATATTTATTTTTCTGTAAATTGAGTTCACATTACTGTGAACATGTAAAAAGATATTTAATTGTAGGAGTAAGTTTGCATCTTTCACTGTGATTCCCATCACATTTATGTAATTGATACTGAAAAATATTCTGAGTTCATATAATTAAACAAAACAAAAATGATTTTGTTAGTTTGAGCAACTAGTTGGATTTATATGCTGTAAATTGTCTCTGATTTATTAATCTGGTGACTCTATTTTTTTGTTAGGCATCACAGCAAAATTTTAATTTGGAGCTCTTCACGATTAGTCAGTCAAGGGTTATATCAAGATCAGGTAGATGGTTTGCACATGGGGAAAAATGCTCTTAATTATGTAAGTTTAATTTATATTCATTTAGCAAGTTTGTTTATCTTTATTGAGCAATGTTTAAAATTTGCTATAAATTGTTTTTCTTTTGCCAAAATTTTACCCCCAATTCTATTTTAAAATTCTATTGAAAATTTTGATTTACTCTCAGGCTATACAAATTCTCCTGAATATGTATTGCAATGATCACATGAATTACAATGATGGCACATGCTGTAGTAGCCCAGAACCAGTTACTGTTCTGCAGTTAATTACTTTCTCAATACTTGGTGTCAGGTATATTTTATGATTTTTGATTTTAGTATGTTAAGTATTGTATTCAATCTGTCATTTAATGATATTATAATGAATAACACATGCTCTGACTATTTTTTTTTTTATTTAAAACATCATTAATGTAAATTCTTGTGTTCATGAATTTATTTTAAAATTATTTTAGAATATCATTAAATAAAAAAAAATGTAAACATGATCAACAAAGTGATGCAATTTTAAAAAGGGCATCACAAGTTATTTGTAGATAAATTATCAAAATGCATTTCTAGTTTTGATAGAATTATAAAATTTGAGAGGGTGAGACTAGAAAAAATGCCTGTTGTCTATGTTTCATATTACAAAAAGAATATTTAATCTGGCGTGATAATTGTCCACAAAGGACAAACAAAGAACCTAATAAATATTGTATTCCATTTTCATCCATGAATATTTATTTAAAAATGCATTATTAATTTTGCAAAACAAAAGATTAAGTATTAATAGAGTTAGTTATTCATCCCTTATAATCAGTAAAATATAATTCATAAAATTATTTCAAATGAGATTCCTTTCCAGAATTTTTGCAAATTTCAATGGGAGTATATTCAATTTTCTTGCTTTCTTGCCCTACTTAGTTCTTCATTGTTATTCAACTATTGTAAACATTTGCTTTTTAAATGTTCATTCATTATGATTTTAAATATTTACGCAATGCATTTTTCTTACGTTTCTGTATAAGGTAATTTGTTCAACATTCATATTTATGTATCTATATTTATATCTAGCTTTACCATCGCTCTTGCTATGATTATTCATCGCAAATGGATTAGTAGGAAGGTGTATGCTAACGTGAATGTGCTGAATAATGAAGGTACTACTTTTTTTTAAATAGTTATTTTTTGAATTAATTTAAGATTTCTTCATACATGGAATTCTATATTTTAGAATAATTTCTTTTTCTGTACTTACAACTTTCTCATTGAAAAAGTTTTCTTTTGTGTTGCTTCATAAGTTACCCATTTTTGAGAATCCCTCACTAATTATAGAATAAAAAGTACATTTGTACTTTTGTTAAGAAAAGTACATTTTTTTCTAAGTACTTTTTAAGAGGGAACATAATATGTTCCCTCTTAAAAGTTTAGACATTTAAAAATATTGCTTTTGCAACATTCATGTATTATCAAGTAGAAAAAATTATAGGAATTATTAAATTTTCTAAATTTGACAGATACTATCTGAGTTTAATTATTTAATTTGGTAATACTATTTATTGATTGTCTTAGAAGAATTTTTTTAAAAAATAAGATTAAACATTATTTCTAAGCTACATTTTAAATTTTATTTAGCTATATAAGAATTAAGTTTGTGTGTTCAAAAGAGAAACAAGCAATATTGAAGTAACAGTGATCAGAAACACTTAGATAGGCAATTAATACAATAATTTGTGATTGAAAGTCTGACTGCTTTTTCTTCCACAGATTTAGAAAATTAATTAGGGGGATGTTGCATGTTTAGTTGTACATGTTTAAGGAATAGATTTGTATCCACAAAACCAATTAATGCTCTAAAGCCAAAACTTTGAGTTGGCTCTCCTGTATGGTGAAAGAATTTCTCATTTTAATTTTGTTGGAATTTTTCTGAATAATGTTAAGAAATAAAAAACAAAATCTTTCTTTTTTTATTTTTATTTATATGAGTTTTAATCCGAGCCATTTTTAAGTTGCAGAGCTCACAAAAGATTAAATGTTGTTAACGTTAGTTCTTATCCTAAATCATGTTTCCTATAAAAATAAGCTTTAAAAAGTTAGTTTAAATTCACTTTGAATCTATTTGATACTTAACATATTTTCTTTTGATTTGAACATTTAGGGTTTTTTTTCTTGCTATAACTTAAAAAAAATATTTTTATGGCCTAACAGCATTAAATTCGTTTTCCATTCGTTAAAGAAGAATTTTTGTAAATTTAATGTATGTGCTGAGTATTAAAAAAAATGATGAAGTATTCAATTAAACTATTCTTATATTTCATTATATTTTATTTTGTTACCGGGAAATTTAAATAACTTGAAACCAAAATATAAAGAAAAATAAGATTAGTTATTAAATTTTGAATTGCTGAATACTGAACAAAGATTATTGAACAAATTTTTATCAATCAGTATTTTTTAATGTAACTGTTTTAAGAAGGTAAAAATCTTAGTCATTATAATGGAAGAGAAATAAAACAACTGTTTTTGGTTTTTGCTATATATATTGTTTTGTTTACATATATGTTTTTAATATTCTTCTTTTCTTTCTCTAGTTGAATCTTTTGAAAATAGAGAAGTGTTTGGTAAATTTTATAAATATAATGGGTCGATACTTGATGAAGAAATTTTGGGTTGTAATCGTAAGTTTAAAGTTTTAGTGTTTGTCTTTTTTTTTTTTGTTATAATATCATTTTTAAAGACCTTTCCATTTTTCAATTATAGACGAGTTTAAGCTTAACAAAGTTGTTTCCTATAATCTGTGTTGTATTGCTTTTAGAATTTATTTTATAAAATTATTTAATAAAGTTTGTGTTAAGAATAAATGCTCTTGTGGCTATAAATTGGTGCTCCTCTTATTAAATGTTGCATTAAAAAATCTAAATATTTTCTTTGTGTATATGTGTAACATTCAAAAATATGGCACTTCATTGCTAATATTTTTTATTGCATTTATTTAATGAAATTTTTAAAAGAAAAAGGCATTTATGAGTTTTGTTGACTGAAAACTCTGTAGTTATATAATATTACGATTATATTTGTAAATAATAAATAAGCTTCAGTTTAAAATATTTTACACATTTTGCTATGACAAGCTAGATTTCATTGAAATTTCAGATTTATGATTTTTAAATAAAATTATATGTTAAAAACTAAAATTGTGTTTGGAATGAATATTTGAGATGGTATGAATGAAAGTAAAGAATGTTAGAAGATTTTTTAAAAATCCTCTCATTTTTATTTATAAGTAAGAAGGTAAGAAAAGGGATTAAATTTTTGTTAAAAGAATAGGATTTATAACTTTATTATGAGTGCTATCCAGTTTCATGTTCTGTTAGTCATAATAATATCACTATAAAACATATTAGAAAGATCTATCAAGGTTCAGCAAAGAAAACATCTATGGATTAATTCAAAGCATAGTCAATGTAGTTGCTGTATATATTTATTGCATTTGATTATTTCTAAATAGCGTCGCAGTAATTGAATTTCCTTATTTCCGATTCATTATCATCTGGTATGCATGATTTTTCTCTGAAACTATCAATTCATTTATGTAATCTGTATTGGAGTTTTTGCTTCTGAATCGCCTTTCATAAATAACTATAACCAATATTTTCGAGTATTGCCCTCATTGAATTTTAACATTTTGGCTGTCATGGATATTTTAAAGTATTAAAAAGGAGCCATTTTCACTATTGTATAGTTTTAGGAAATATTGATAACAAAATCTTATAAGTAAATGGAGTCAAGAAATATTTCATTTATTGCGTTTTTCCCCCCTTTCGTTTCTTCCTTTTATTTTATCACACTATTTTGCAAATATATAAAATTAAGATGTATATACACATTTCTTTAAGAATCTGTATGAATGTTGTTTGTTTAAATGTATATTATTTTGTAAATCCTTTTGTTTCTCCTATAATGAAATTCCAGAATTTTAATGTTTTCTCATTTTAAAACTCGATTTTGAATGTCTTTTGTTAACAGCATGGTGTGAGCAGATATAACATCTAGAAGAAAAGAGGGTTTCAGGAGCTACATAATTTTATAATGATTTGCATGAAAGTCAAGGTGCGATAATATGAAATAATTGTGGAATTAATCCCCCTTAAGAAATTTGATTATAAGAATATCATTTATTATTTATATTTTTATTTGGGATAATGTGGGATAAAAATCTTAAATCTATCTGTTCTAACGGAAAGAACAAATTCAGGATTATTTTGAAATTAACAAGACATAATTGGTGTATTTCAAATGTCTTTTATTGCAGGCTCTATATCTTTATGTACAGATTATCTTACCCTTACTAAAAATGGAAAATTGATTGTATTGTTTCTGGCATTTCAGCCAAATCATTTGCATATTTTTGGGCTGGTTTATTCCTTGTTGATAAAAGGAAAGAGAAATATCAAGTATTTGTATGTGATATTGATGTGAGCAATTGTGTTTGATTTGGGCATAATTAAGATAGTAATAAATTGTAATATTACAATCTGTGTTGATACAATACTTGAAATTTATAACACTTTTAATGTGGGGTTACAATGAGAAATTTAAGCTTTAATAATTAATAAGCTTTTTAACTGGGCAATATTCAAAGCAAAATGTTTATTTTTCAGACTGAACAAAACTGTTTATTTAAGTGTGATTCTTTACTATACTGTATTTGTATACAAAATATTGACTTAATAATTAATTATATTACAAATTTTACTAAAGTATAAAATTAAATAAATTATAGCATTTTTAAGCATTTTCTTTCTTTATTTTTTTTAAAGTTGCATTTCAATAATTATATATAAAAAAACCCATCCTTTTGTAGCAGTTGACATTTAAGAATGCTTGAAAGTTTTTGCTAATAAATGACTAGCAAACATTTTGGACGGATTATTTTAATCAAGCTATTGTTTGCTTTCATTGCATTTGTAGTGTTTAACTAAATGAACTTGAAAAAAATGGGTGTTTTATGAATAATTGCCGTGAGAAAAAAAGACTGATATTTGTGTTTATCTAAATATACTTTTAAATGATAAATCCTAATTTTAAATGCAGCTGTTTAATACTTGCTTTAAAATTTGATCTGATTGTTGTTTATATTACCTTTAAAGTGAAATCTTTCAAAGCAAATCTTACTTTTATAGCCCTTCCCACTGATACCAAATAGGCTTTGAACATCTCCTTTCTTGAACAATATTTGATTTTCTTTTCCTTTTTACTTCTATTCTGTTGAATAAGAATTATAAAATGTACAGCATATAGAAATATAAATGTTTTGTACCCAGCACTTTTCAAGTGTATTTTACATGATATGACAGTTAGGGTACAAAGTAACGAATTCTTTGCTAAGAAGTAGAGGACACATGTGAAATCCATAGCTTTAATTTCTTCTTTCAAGGCAAATTAATTTTTCCAGAGTTCATACCTACTGATTTTTTTTCTTTTTGGAAATCTTTTTTACAGCGTTTATATATCTGCCTCTTATTTACTAGGTCCACAAGATAAATCGCCTTTTGAACTGGTTACAGCACTTGCTCGTCTTGCCGTTGTGATGTCTTATTTTTTTCTTTGTGATCGGTAAGTTTGAAAAATCTTTGTGGATGATAAGAACTTATCATTCTTCTGTTGAAAGAATATTAGATATAAATGCTTTTAGGACTTACAATCATTTTTAAGTTTACCATTTAAGTTATATGATAGATCTTGATGACTTGCTCAGCAAATTGCGATTATAGGTCTTGGCAGTAAAAGATCATTTTGTAGTCAGGGTTACAGTGCTTAAAATTTAATTTAGGTTGAAGATAGCATAACATTTATTCCTTGTAAGAGTTTCGGAGTTATGTGCTGGTATAATAGATTTATCTAATAATTTTCCTTAGTCATGTTATTTCAAATTATAAGATAAAAGTAATCAGATTAGGGAAATAACAATATTTGTTTGGTTGAAATGTTTTTTCTTATGTGTGCTTACATGAGGAAGGGGACGGCTTTAGATCAGAGAGCATCCTTATAATAAAATGAGAATGATTGAATTGCAGAGTTATTAAAAGGGGACTCTTTTAATATGTTTATGAAGCTTATGTATGCTGTAAGTTGACTGCTTGTGAAACATAAATTTGTTGAATAGCTTATATTATATAGCTTATCTCATATAGCTTATATGAAAGCAGCTTATAGGAGGCTCTTATCAGAATATAAATATGTATATTGAAAGTAAAAAAAATGTATATAAAGTTAAAATTTTCCCTCAGTTGTTGGAATATTTCTTTAAATTTCGGCTTCACAGATTTTCGTCCTTATATGGAACACACACACACACACACACACACACACACACACACACACACACACA